>CM030832.1:33929695-34077195 GCA_018105865.1 Metaphire vulgaris | reverse complement strand
CGCCATCTCCACCGAGGCTAATCTATCTTCGACGTTTCTTGCTCTCCTTAAATTTACGTCCGGATAAACTATAGGAGCGTCCAGAACGGCGAAGATGGAAGCTTTCCCCTTCCCCCCACCACCGGGAAAGGGGTCACCACCCTTCATCGTCTGCCACCGCTCCTCCAAGGTGCCGCCTCAACCCACCTGCAGAAGTGGCGCGCGGAATAACGGCGACGCCGATGCAGAAATCGGTCGTCTGCCAGCCCCAAACCACGTGTTTGCCCTTCCTCGCAGCATCTACTAAGCCTCGTTCTGGCGTTGCGTGTATTATTATTATCGACGGCGCTTGGATTAAAAAGGTTTCTAGACAGACGATCAAAAGTGAAAAATCCTTCGCTCTGTACATGCCTTCACCTGGATCCACTCGCTGCCGGAGTGGAGGTGGGGTGTGGTGGGGTGGGGGGTGGGGTGAGATAAATATCCGCCTCCTCACTTTATCTCTTCCCCCGCCCAACTTCCAGAAATTCAAACAACGTCTCAAAGTATTCGTTCCGATGATTTTTTCAGCTTCATTCCGTGTCTGCGGATGCTTCAACTTTGCTTAGCACACACGCAACTAATGAATTTCTTAAAAGCAATCCAACCAACAACAACAACAACAACAACAACAACACAGTATAAACAGTATGCAGTGCATTGTGCAATTTAGTGTAACGTATGCTACTGTATGATATCCTGCGATTGCTTCAGTGCTATTGTAACAATTTGCGATAAGTGCTACGGGCGCTCAACTGGCAGATATTATAAAAAATCTTCTCTAAATTCTCACAAAGTTAAGCGGCAACATTGCTTTTGTTCGTCACTTTCACGAATTTATTTCATTTATCTTTCATTGAACGCCGAGTCGACGTCGAGGCATTTGGCTGTAATAGCCGCTCTTGTTTATACAGTTATATCTCAAGCAACGGTAGTGGTAGATCGAATTACTACGGTAGATCTCTAATATCAACAGGTCAATCAAGCGTTTTAGTGCAGTCACTCTTGACTACACTCAGTGCCGTAACGTGGTGGGGGGGGGGGGGGAGAGAATGATCGGTTGCCTCCTCGGGTGCAAACATTTTGGGTGTGTAAAGTTTGAAGTTAAACAGAAAAAAGTATATAATAAATCATAAAATAGTCCGACATATTTTGTATGTTTTTCTCGGAATACAGTAGAACTTCGTTATAATAGGCTCGGTTATAAAGTATACTCGTTTAAAAGGTACCGCAATGTACGGTTCCGTGTGGTGCGCTACCATATTGGATGATATTGGATATAACGTACCTCGGATCTTATAACGCAGGGGTTCCCAACCTTTTTTCGTGACTAGCTGGTAATTTGTATATTTTTTCCTTCGCGACCCAGTAACATTTTACGCAGGGCCTACATCCCGAAAAATCTGAAGTCTGACGAGCAAAAAAGTCGTCACTGAATCGTCACCCCTTTTTACACCTAAAATTAAAATCTTTTAAAACAATTTTAAAATTGATTATTATGAAATTTCATGATTTTTATTAACAGATCTTTGCGACCCGGCATTTGCTATCCGTGGCCCAGTACCGAGACGCGCGCGACCCACCGGTTGTGAAACCCTGATTTAACGTTCTAAATTTTACAGACTTGCTAAGTACGTTATAATGTAATGTTCTAATGTGTGTGAGGAGATTGTTCCGCTTGTTCAGACATGCAGTTCAGCCGCATGTTAGAGACACCAGGTCCGCTATGATTAATGCGCAAAAACTGAAACTTCCTATTCGGATGTAACTTCGATTTGGAGAAACGCCAGTTTCCTTGGCTAGGGCAGAACGTAATCTTATGCCTCCGTAAGTTCGCAAAATTCAATCTTCCCGGAATATAAATTGCGCAAATACTGGGTTATGGTTTCGCGGTATACGCGCTGGAATTTCGACACTAAAATACTGACGACCTGAACTCCTAAGACAGCCGGTAGTCCGGCTCCGGTGACTAGACGATCCGCCGAAGTCTGGGCGAGAAAAAATAAACCGAAACCTGGTTGAAATTCCGAGAAAACAAACAGGAAGCGATGATCCTTTCATAAGATACACAAAGAAACGGGCGGCGCATTACAAGAAGGAAAAAGAAATGTTTCGCGTCCGTGCTTCTGGTACGCGGTGCAGTTTTCCCGTTGCCGTCTTCGGCTTGTAACGTACTCGCAACATGTGATATAGGTGACCTGCGTGGCGGAGGGGTGGGGTGGGGTGGGGGTGGAGGTGGGGGTGAGGAGTGGGTGTAGAGGCAAGCGATGGGCGGTGCCTATAGGCAGCAGAAGCCATGCATGGCGGTTGATAGCACGGTGGTTGTTTTGGATGAGCAGACGACATCTGAAACTGACATCAGACGACACACAGGAGTCTAACTCTCCTTCTTCTTCTTCTCCTCCTCCTTCTCCTCTTCTTCTTCGAAGGCCTGAAGTACGCCACAGGCACGCGAACTGGCGCTGCTTAAATCGACGTTAATAAAATCATTATCGTTGAACCACGGCGAGTTATAGGCCTAATAGGCCTAATAAGTATACAACCCGAAGAATGCGAACGTCTTCTTCTTCTAGGTCGCTATAGAAGTCGAGGAGATGAATTCCGGGGAGTTGTCGTCGTCGTCGTCGAATAATTTCGCCGGTGAAATTATTAGTTCCCCCGCAGCAGCAGCAGCAGCAGCAGCAGCAGGAGGGGAAGCGGAGAACGTTCTCGATGACGTCGACCGTCCCATCGACCTCAGCGCCGCCTACGGGGGTCAGAACCCCGGCGAACCTCTGAATCTGACGAAATTTCACGACATGACGACGCCTCCCGATACGCCCACACAACCGGGCACGACGACCAGAGGCTTCAAAAAGAACATTCTCAAGAGATACGGTAAGAATTAAGGGCGCTTCATAACTCCTATACCGCTAATTAATCTACTGGCTCTTGAGCAGCGTTTATTCTAGACCGTTTCCGGAGGGGGGAATTGCCTTTTTCTCCCCCGGACATTTCAAATTCCCCGGACATTTTGGGATACTACATCAACTAACAGCAGCACCTTAGCTGAATTCCCCCGGTTTTTTCAGTTTTCCCCCGGCTTTGTCAGTTTCCTTCCCGGAGTCCAGGAGTCTAGATTAAACGCTGCGCTTGAGCGAGGAGAATTTTACTGCACTTCATTTTACGAATTGAATTTTTCAGCAGAGGTGCTCAAACTTGGATGAAAAAGGTGGGGCACAACCCCTATACCTTCCCCCTATGGTTGCCTCCCAAAAAGTGAGGGGCAGATCGAATTTTTCTTATTCTATTGCATCCTGGACTAGAATGGTAAAATTTTGGGGCGCGGTGGAGTAGCAGTAAGATTCTTGCCACGCAGCCGTAGGGTAGAGTGGCTGGATGACACTTAAGTAAGTTAGACGAAATTTCTACAACGCTGCCCGAAAGCTTGGCGCAGTGCACCAGTCTATTCACGAGCGTTCAATCTGGGTGAAATCCATATAGTCCGTAATCCGTAGTCCGCGGTGGTCAAGCTTGTAGATCTAGGTATAGGCAGAGAAGCATCTAGATATCAGTGGCGTAGCCAGGCTTCCGGAAAGTGGGCACCGACACAGGATCAGCAGAGTTCTTTGCACATCGAGTCTGCTACAATCATTCTACCCTCCCCCTCCCCCGAAAAAAAATTATCGACGGTTTTGCGCAACTACCCCGACTGATTGAAGCCAGAATATGGGAGGGGGGAGAAGATTCGGCCCCCGTGGCGACGCCAACGCTAGATATGAGAATAAATAGACCACTGTTTACGTCTAGATAATAATTGGCTCGAATTTCTTTTCTCTACAGCAACTGGGACGAGATTTGCGGAAGACTTTAGGGTTAAATTGTACTTAAATTGAGAGTCATGAAGAAACCCGCAGCCATTTTTCTTCGCTTGTCTGTGACTTTTCAGTGTCCTCTAACAGCTTTCTAAAATTTACATCGGAATTCCTTTGATGGCATTACATGCAGTACGTACGACCGTTACATCATAATTGGATTGCTATTCAAAGGTATTTTCGCTGCAGGGGGATAGCTAGCTGGTTGGTTGGCGTAAGTTCCTTGACCTTTTGACCTCTGCCAGGCACAGATTTCGTGTGAGTCACCACCACACTGCGGGCGGAAGAGCTTTCTTTAGGCTGAAAACTCACACTAACCCTCCCATCCCCCTTCCAACAACCGCCGTCTCTAACCACAGACACATTTTGGCGGTGTTTTAACAGTCACTGTGCAGAATTATTATTATTATTATTATTATTATTATTATTATTATTATTATTATTATTATTATTATTATTTGGTTGTTGTTGTTGTTGGTGGTGGTGGTGGTGGTGGTGGAGCTGGTGGTGCAGGTGGTGGTGATGAGTTGAAATGGCAGTTCTAACCTAAATGATGCTGGCGGTCTGGTGGGTATTAGAATTCCGGCGTTAAAATGCTACATTTACTTTGCGTTTTCCACTCAGTGGCGTAGCCAAGGGGGCTTGGAGTTAAATCTCCTCCTTGGGCGCCGAGGGAACATTTTTTAAATGTGTTTCCATGCATTTTAAATTTTCGGACGCGGTTTTAAGGGCCAAACTCCCCCTTGGGGCTGCTGACCAAAATTGTTCAAGCGCCATAGGCGTGACGACCTTTTTTATGCTTGTCAGCATCTGAAAGGAAAAGAAACTTTTTAGAAGGAAATACATATGATATATAGGATACATAGATAGGATGATCTTTCTTTGCTTGTCAAGATTTTTCGAAAGTTGGCTACGGTCAAAAGTCAAAACCAACAAAACCCTCCCCTTCCGGGAATTCTGGCTACGCCACTGTTTCCACTACGGGTAATCCTGAAGTGCGAAAAGAAGACCTTGATAGTAAAAGCATCTGCATGAAGGCGTTTATGATCGTCGTCTTATTCCAGTATTTTGATCTGTTTCCGTTCAATATCCACGATTACTCTATATTTAGCACATCTATACTGCCTAAAAGCGGTCATAAACTGATGAACGTGCATTATTATAATGGCGCTAAAGACGTTTTACGATTGATTGATTGCAAAAAGCAATATATATATATATATATTTTAGGGGTGCAGTGTATTTAATAGCTATGTTTGAATGATTGATTTGTCTAAATAGTGAAGATTATATACATATTATATTATATATATGTTTATTTGTTTATTTCTCATATATATATATATATATATATATATATATATATATATATATATATATATATATATATATATATATATATATAAGATAGAACTTGCATCTTGGAAGCAATTTGTGTCTAGCTATTGCCGCTGATAAGCTGGCAGAAAGCAAAAGATTATATATATATATATATATATATATATATATATATATATAAGGGTTGCTACTGAGTACAATTTTAGTTGATTAGTCAGGAAAATTATTCTGCATATTTTCTACTTTGCCGTCTGCGGTTATAGCTTTAAAACAAAAGTTCTTGCTCATCTCTCCCTTTAAATGCTTAACTGCAGCATTGCTTTCATTACTCACCATTGTTGTCTGAACGAAATAGAAATATAGTAATCTAAGTAGGCAGCCTATTCAAGTAAATAAGTTACAAAAATACAAAAAATTAATCGAAAACTTAATCGATTAAAGAAAATTAGTCGCTTAAAAATTTTAACGAATAATCGATTAATTTATCGTTAGGCCTAATAACTGTTTTCCAGTTTCATCATACAAGTTATTTTACTGTAAAGTCGACAATTTACAACAGACAATTATTCTATAAGAAAGTTTTCGAATCGATTTCGTTGTTTTTGCCGCGGAGAATTTGTATAGGTCTATGTGAGAGATCCGCATGCTGAAATGGCTAGTTGAATAAGAGAAGCTACTTTAACACACATCTTTTTCCTCTCCTCCCGACTCTTCTCCCCCCCCCACCCACCCGACGTCAGAATTACTGACCCCTTTCATCGTAACTTATCCTCTGGCTGGTTGTTTAACGTCAGCGATGTCGTTGAAAGAATAACCATTATTCCGCGTAAGAGATTTTTTGACGTGCGTGCTGGAATCCCATCGCTGTGAAGCTGCCCCTGTTAGCCTCTTCCTCTGTCTGTCTGTCTGTCTCTCTCTCTCTCTCTCCCGCACCCGCTGCGGACCTGCCTTTCCCACTTCCTGCTTCTTGTTTTCAACCCTAGGATGGTCCTTTGACCTTCCGCCGTACCGCACCCGGTGCAGCGGTGCGCTCGCCCGCGCGGAGGAGGGTCAAAACGCACCACTTGCTCGCAGGTGTTCGTCTGCTCGTTAGATCGCGCACATCCGAGTAATCGCTGCCTTCTTTTTCTCTCCACCCCAGTTCCTCTACACGGTAAAAATAGTCCGAGCGCATGATGCCTCCAATAATAGCAGAGGCGTCTGCTGTGGTTGGAACTGCTGTTGCTACGAACGCACTAACACTGACTGATGCGGTGCCCTCAATCCAACGCTCGTCAAAATTATTATAATCGAATTTCACTGAAAATAATATCTCTTGAATTTTCCATGCTCAGCGGAATCTATCACTGATTGGCAGATGATAACGTCGTTTACGGTTGGCAGCTGAAGATATACCGAAGCAAATCACTTAATTAACACAGGAGAGACCAAATCATTCAAGTTCCAGCTTTTATTATTGGAAGCTTGACACTACAACTGTACTACAACTAGTCGACTGGTCTACTACTACTACTACTACTACTACTACTACTACTACTACTACTGCTACTACTACTACTACTACTACTACTACTACTACTACTACTACTGCTACTACTACTACTGCTACTACTACTACTACTACTACTGCCAAATCACTACCACAGTGTGCTCACCACTACTGCACTACCATTACCACTACTGCTACTACCACTGCTGCTGCTGGTGTACTGCTGCCACCACTACTGCTGCAACAGCAACTGCTGCCACTACTACTGCTACTGCTACTACTACTACTACTACCACTGCTGCCACCACTGCACCACCACCACTACCACTACTGCTACCACCACCACCACTACCACTACTACTGCTGCCACCACTGCACCACCACTACCACTACTACTACTACTACTACTACTACTACTTCTGTTACTGTTACTGCTGCTGCTGTTTTAATAAGTTTCACATTTTCTAGTGCGAATCCGAAATAAAAGCGGTCTTCGACGTCATCATGGAAGGCGTCTTCTTATTGAAATGGGAATCATCAATCATATTCTAAACGTTTCCCAGGGCTGTGTTCAACTGTTTCTTCTCCCGCCGAGTAAAATGCGTGCCAAATGTTTGAAATTTTGCGTCGCCTGGGTTCCCATCTGCCCCTCTCTCCGTCTCCGCTGATTCCGTAGCCCTGGAGAGATGCTGCTGCTGCTGCTGCTGATTTCGACCCTGTCTGATGACTCAAAATGACAGTTGCTTGGTGTCACTGATTCAGCCTCGGCTACATTCAGCCTCGGTTATAGCATAGAAATTAATATTCGCTGGAAATAGACTGTCTAGGTCAGAGTCAGCGGAAAGTTTATAATTTTTGCTGACTATAAAACCTGCCATATACAAGACACGGCTCCTCCCTCGATCGACCTGCTTGACATTAATTTTCACAAGATACTCGGTATAACCGTGGCCGGACAAAATGTCCGCGGACTGTCCGCTGACATTTTGTCCGCTGACATTTTTCACATGACGTTTTATCCGCGGACTTTTTGTCCTAGCGCCGGTATAACTTTCATTTGTAGACGCCCCTATTCCAGCCTACAGTATATTTGTCAAATCTGATGGAACCGTTAGCGTGGATTCTCAGAGTCCATGCAAAACAAACCCAAATCGCAGTATATAAGCCTACCATATAATGTCAAGCCCCATAACAGCCACAGACTACAAAACTAGAATTACTTTGCAAGCCTTGGTGCCGCCTTTACTTTGGATGCGAGCAGGGGCGTAGCGACGGGAGAGGTGGTATATCGGTATATATATACCCCCCAAATCAGTCTACTTTTAAGTTTTTTTAATGTGATTTACATGTGGTTATATGTGGTTTATATGGTTTACGTGGGTTATAGTTCAGATTTATACCCACCCAAAATATGTTTACCCTTCCAAATAAACTTCCTGGCTACGCCCCTGGATGCGAATTCTTACTTGCAGCTGCGTATCTACTGATATATTATCGTGAACTGTAGAACTGATTTCGAAAGTTACACCGATTTTCTCAGTGTCAAATACACTACTCATTATTGGGAAGTTTGAAGCTCGTATTACTCGTTTTTGCTCGAGCCTTCCTTCCCGAAATTTAAATCGGAAAGAGGTCGATTTTGTCGCGCAGTCATTATTCTAAACTCCAAAATCGCACGTCGTTCAAGGCGAAATCAGATCCCTTCTGCCGCTTACACCCTGCCTCACTGGAGAAGGAGGTCAGATTTCGGTTTCCTTAGCAATAATAACCCCTGACAACGCAATCTTTCAGTTAGTCATCAGTCTGACTTTCCTATTTAAACTAGGCACCAGCCAAGTCATATTGTTTCATCTTTCCAGATCTAAACTAAGACTAGACATCATGATTAATGCTCGTCCTACGCTAAGAAGATTTCTGTATAGAACTTAAACTTAATTGGATGCAAAGACTTCACTAAGAACATATCTGTAAACCTAGTTTCTATCCGTCTTCGTTATCTGTCTGTCTTTCTGTCTGTCGGTCTGTCTGCATTTATGTGTGTATGTCTGTTAGTAGTCAACTTTCAATGACATTTTAGCTCGCATGGGCGCGTCGTTGCTACTTCTCAGAGTCTTGAGTGGCATTTCCTAAGCGGGGAAAAGACCCGTACTGTCAGCGAACGAGCGGACCTCTTGTAGGCAAGATGGTTTTGTACCTAACAGGTTTATTTAGAGACTCTGGGCATACAAGTTATCTTGTTCCTCTTAATTTTGATCTTCTGAAACAAGCACAGACATACATATAGACAGACAGGCAGACGGACAGACAAAGAGACAGACGGACAGACAGAACGAACAGACAGACAGACATACAGACTGACTGACTGACTTGACTGACTGACTGAGATTTCTGATTAGTTGTAATGTCCAATTAAATTATAATTCTTTTCCTTTTATTTGTCCACTTGATGGACCGGTTTCAAAAGAAACTCCTCCCAGTTTGTCTCTTTCTTCTTCCAGCAGCAGCAGCAGCAGCAGCAGCAGCAGCAGCAGCAGCAGCAGCAGCAGCAGCAGCAGCAGCTAATATAGCCTACCAGCCGAGAGTTTTAAAAATCTGCTTTTATACGGCTGGCCAAATACATGTCCAAATTGCTATATACTTGTAATAGCAGCTATCGATGCTAGTAGCAGCGTTTTCCGAACAACGGCGTAGCGTTGCAATTTCTGTCAACACAACGACAATCATTATGTTCGAATCGAGATTGAGACAAACCAAACGATTATTCGAAAATTGAATCCAACAGAACCGCTGCCCGCACTTTTAAGCTGTGCGTTCTCACTAATAAACCGTTTCATCACCACCGGGGAACGATTGCACACTGAATGCGGTGTCATTATACGGGGAATATAGAAATTACCACCTCATGATATAAGTAACATCCTCAATCAGAACGAATCTACTCGATTCAACCTCGCTCCCCTATACCCCCCTCCGCCCCCCATTCCACCATCGCCTAAAATAATTCACACGATACCGTTCGACGTGCATGCGGAGATTGTCAAGTTCCGCTGTTTCGGATCCAATCCCCCGCACTTTATACCAATGGGTCGACCTAAACGCCACCTAAAAAACTACGGGTAACTTCCTCTCGGTGATGGAAATTACCGGTATCGTCGCCTTTCCTAATCGAAATGCTGCGATCATATACGCCGGTAATAGACTAAAAAAAATTGGATGTTTACCAGTAGAAATCGACTGCCTGGGAGCTTATAGATTTTACCGGCCATTACCAGGCTATATCAGAGGGAGGCCAAGCGGATATCTGCTTTGAAGGGAGACTCAAAATAATATAGATTATAGACCCATTGGTCAGAAAATAGGTCATGGTTTAAGAAATTGCTATGTATTACGGTGGGGTAGGATGGGGTGGGTCAAGTAACCCTACTGCCGGCATGGTTTGAGTTGGGTTGGAGATTTTAATGGTTTAGTTCTAAAAATATGGACCCATGGATATCTCTGCTTCGACCTCTGACAGGGCTTGGCCAATTTGGTGCTGGATTGTTAGCGCCCCATGATAACCACGTGGGAAGTCGGAGAGGTATTGGCATGCATACATGTCTTCTGCATGTTTGAACGTGTTTAGTGCTGAGCAGTTTTAAGGTGTATGCGTCATGGACTGTCTTTGGTAGACGCAGAATAGACAAATTAGGAACAGTTTGGTAATATTTTGTAAATTCAAAAATTTGCCTCAGGACACAGAATCTATTTCTGAGATTAAAAAATAGTCAAAAATGTCAGTTTTAACCTTTGAGGCTGGTTAGTGTTTGAAGTTTTGACTAAATACAGGACGTCATAACAATGTTCACTATTATTTCCCGTTCTTCGATTGAGAACTCTTCGTCTATATTATGAACATTTACATTAATACTCGCGAAGGCGTATACAAGGTTCGAAGATGTTTTGAGTTATAATGATTTTTAAGGTCTAAAAACCGACACACGTGTCACACAATCATTTGACGAAATTTGCAGAAAACAGCAAGCACTTAGCGTGGGTCGAATTCGTCACGAAGTGTTTGCCTACCAGCATCTCCACCCAACCTGAGCGGTTGTCCTTAAAGTCACTTGCATCGTTGTACCCGGGGGATGGTTGAAACATGTCATGTAACGCGCCGTCTTCGCTATAATTATGGCGCTTGGCTATGCAAACAAGCAAGTGACTTCCGTCGTTTTCTGGTCTGGACCGCAGATTCAGAATGGTCAGTTGGTCACTCCACACAGTGACGTTATCTAGCGCCAAGATATTTTTGGATCTGGATCACACCTTCTTGTGCCCCTTCCATTCAGGGTTATTTCTAGGAGATTATGAATTTGGGGGGTGTTGGTATTTTCTGAGGACGTCCTGCCGAAAACGTCTGACAAGCAAAAAAGGTCATCCGGCTCTCAGATGGGGGTGGTGGTGGTTGTGGTGTTGGAGATGTCGGTCTCAGATTGGGGGGGGGGGGGGGTTGGGGGGGAGTGTTAGGGGTGTAAAACTATCAATGCTTCCACTATAGTCTCCTCACCGCAGATTCTTCCATGCATGGTGTCTTTGAACTTTGAAATTGGTAACAAAATTGCATTAATTTTGACTGATAAATTTACTACCGGTACTATTCGCACGACATAACTGTGAAAAGTTTTCACAATTATATTATTAATTTGAAAGCGAAATTAATAATAATGCAATTATGTAAATGACTGCGCGCCAGCGGTTCACAAACTTTGTAGGATTTCTTGCGTGGTGGTCTCTTAGACATTTTTTTGATGACTCGCGGACCTTATAAAATTTGAATTTTAACTTAACTGTTATTAATACGCACATACAGTAGACTACTTGTTTTGTCGATCAATTGTTTAATCAGAAAATTGCAAATCGTAGCCATTAAATTTAAATTCAAATGGAATCGGCTCTGTTAAAAACATCGGTGCGTTTTGTGTTCTGAGTTTTTTTGGGGGGTGGGTGGGTGGGTGAGATATCTTGAGAAAGTTATCTCACTACGGTCCGCTGAAACCGCTTGGCGGTCTCCTATGGGACCGCGGACCCCAGTTTGAGTACCACTGCTATAGGCTGATGACGGATAATGTCTGGTTCCCGTAAGGCTCCCGCTACAGCGGCTCTGTCGCCATGGCGGGATATTTTTACACTCTCTAACACTCCCCCAAACCCCCCCAATTTGAGGTCGACACTCTTCCAAAATTTGGTAGGTGACAATGGTATGCATACAAAATGCATACTAATTATCCCTGAACATCCCCCAACTGGAGAAGTACACCCCCAACTTTTATTCTCGGATGACCTTTTCTTTGCTCGTCAGCCTTTTATGAGACTCGATAACGTTTTTTGGCTTGTCAGCCTTTTTCGGTAGAGACTTCCTAATTCCGACAACCCCAGATTCACAATCCTTCGATCCTAGAAATAACTACACCCCCAGATTTTCTCGACACTCCACCCCACCCAATTCACAATCCTAGAAATAACCCTGCGCTATGGAATACCTGTACAGTAAAACGCACATAAGCCTAAACCTATTAGACCTTTAGGCTCGAGTCTCCTCAGTTTTTGAGAGGCTACCATGGGGAAAAGAAAGGTATTGGAGCTCCCACACTTTTTCTTCGAACGATTTCGCCAATGAATGATTTAACCCCTTAACTGGGCAACTATTTGTAACTCAATGTAAAATGGATGAGCATGACTCGGGGTGCCCAGTTAAGGGGTTAAGCACATCGGTCGGTCGTACCCTTTGTAAACGTATCCTGCACTCATATCGGTCTACACCATTTTAAGACTAATTCCACAGCAATTTATAGAAATTGAAGTTCTTCGCATGCAACAAAGTAAAATGTAAGCATTTCCTTTGGGGCTGTCCATTAATTATGTCAACAATTTTTGAACAATTTTTGACCCCTCCCCCTTGTCAACAACTGTCAACTTTCACTTAACCCCCATAATTATGTCAAAAACTTTTGACCCCCCCCCCCAAGATCAATGACAGGTCCCAATAACAAGGTTATTATTTTTGCGGTGATGACCATTTTTAACCTTTTTTCTCATCGAGTGTCAAAATGTGGTGGAGATGACCTTTTTTGCCATGATTTTTTTCCATTGTAGTAAGTAGTATTTAATAAAATTTCCTATTTTTTGATTATTTGTGAAAGGTGAAATTGTTGACGTCAACTTCTCTTGACCCCCCTCCTTCTGACAACAACTGTCAAACTTTTTCAAACCTCCTCCCCCTACATTGTTGACGTAATTAATGGACAGCCCCTTTGATAAACCGAAGTGACTCTTAGAGCTCCGACATTAGGACGCCTGATATATATATATATATATATATATATATATATATATATATATATATATATATATGAATTAAAATACTTGAATCGCCCACTTTATAATATCAATTCTTAAAGTAGTGCGTCTTATTGGAATATTGGCATGATTTGTTCGCGACGAAGGGCGAAAATAACAACAGCTTGAATAGCTAGGGTGGATTCTAATAACTGTTGATGTACAATAGGAAGCTTTTTTCACGTATGGAGGAGGATTTGATAAGTCGGAGGGGGTGGATTGGTATGTTCTCATAACAAGTTTGATGTTATGTTATTTAAAGTAGAGGGAAGTGCATTTAGTGGGAACAGCTTTTAACGTGTTTAATCCGTCTTTTAATATAACGTCAATTTCTTAGTGCTAGAATAGATAGGTAGAGCTCAGCTCAACGCCAAGATAGCAGTCTACCAGTGTTTGCTTTCGGGAATCACAGACTGCATATGTCGAAGAAGTTATAAAACCTGTTTTATAAATGATTATAAGTAGTTCGTGTCTAAAAATAATGAGACTGAGCTTTTTTTTAAAATTGAAGTTCAAAACTATGTCTATAAAGTTTTACAACCTGTGTTATAAGTGATTATAAGTAGTTAGGGTTATTAGGGTTAGGAGGGTTAGGGTTAGGGTTAAACTCAGTGAAACTTTTCTCCGAATTGTCGTTTTCCGAATTGTCCGTCTCCGAATTGCCCTAGAATGGTTCTAGGGCAATTCTCAGGGCAGTTCTCAGGCATGCGCGGTTTAGTGGAAAGTACAATATGTTAATGCTCATTTTAAAAAAGGCCTCATATAAATTGACCGTTCGCATTTAGTAAGGAAACCAATGATAAAACACATCTGGTGACAACTGGTCAAACACACATATACAGAGTGGCGTAAAAAACCCGGACTATATTACATGGAAACCTAAATGTGACTAGTCCGGTTTTCGCGCCACCCTGTAGATATAGGCCATAATTATTGACTCAACTTGAATTTTCTCATTAAATCTTAAATCATGTTTTAAGAAGTCCACTGCGTGCAACGGGGGTTACTTATTTAAAAGAAGACACTAGAAAGATGCTCGCTTCGCTCGCGCTCGCTTCGCTCGCAGTGCAGGATAATACTAATCCAATACCTATACCTAGTACCCAATCATTGAATTCATGCTGAACAACATTTCAATGATCGCCACCTAGCCAAGCTCTGCTCCACGTAATAATTAGGCCTATGTACGTTAAAATCACGCAACTGTGGCCATTTGTGACGCCGTACACGTATTTTTTGTGTACGTTAAAATGTACGTTAAATTGCGCAACTACCTCAGGCTGCGAACAATTGTTACCAATAGCAACGTCGTCGCACGCCCAGCCCTCTGACGCTGCAATGACTCGACTAAACCGGTTCTACGAACAATTGTTACCAATAGCAACGTCGTCTTCGAACATCGTCCACCAACGCATCGCGACGTAAGGACTAAACCGGTCTGCCAATAGTCAACGCTCGCCCACCAACGCATCGCGACGTAAGGACTAAACGGTCTAAACCGTCTACCAATAGTCAACCAATCAGAACGCTTGAAGGCAACAGACATACAGAATAACGATTTTAATATGATAGAGAATAACGATTTTAATATGATAGATTATTAACTTTCATGTAGATTTGCCATCGCGATCTTTGAAACTTCGTAATCTTTTCTACATTCCGAGGGAAAGGGCCAGATTGGAGCGGGGGTAGGCGGCCATTTGGACAGTTTCTGTCTAAAAGTGCACCCACAGTCCCTAAAATCCGTTTCCATCGTCAGCAAGACATAGTGCACCAAACACAATAGATTGTGAAGTGTGGCGCAAAAAACCGGACTAGTCACATTTAGGCTTGCATTTAATATAGTCCGGTTTTTTGCGCCACCCTGTACTGTTTCTTTAAAATTTTGGCGCAGTTTCACCGGCATTTTGAGTATTTTCCCGTCCAAATACTTTGATCGCCAGATCAGTGGGGTTGGGGTTGGGAGGGAGGGTGTGGTGGGGGTGAACTGAAGAGTCCAGTGGAGTCAGTTACCTCTGCGAAGAGTTAATTGACGAATGTCCGGAGGTTATTTGACTAATCCAGAGTTCCAGACTGCATTATTATAATCGGATTACAACGACCGACTTTTGTCGTTTTGTCGCGCGTTATAAGTCACCTCGCGTGGGTACGCGAGTCATCGCATTCCTTTGGCAGAAACTGGAAGAGGAAGAAGGAAGCTGTGTGGAAATCACCGTTCCCTCCCACCAACCCACCTCTTACTACGCCCCTGGATCATCGTCGCATCGACTGGCTCGTGGGCAGGGGAAGGGGTCTGACACGTGAGATGCACTTAGTAGGGGGTAACGGAATAGACCGGTTCGGGTGACACGAGTCGGACGAATAACCGGGACGTAACACCAGACCGAGTGTCAAACGCCACCCAGCCCTGACTTTTGAGAAGACCCGTTTTAATAACAGTTTCGGCGTCTCACCCACTCTCCCACCACCCCTGGCATCCTATACCGGGCGTTAATGGCGGCATCTTGCGTCGGATTTCAACCGTCCGTTAATTCGGTAACGAAAGTAGTGAAAGATTTGACAGCGTTTCGCAGGTCGGCAAGTTACCGAACGTTCCTTCCTCTTTACCCTCCAATTTACGTCTGCATTAGATCTTGTGTTGTATTTATTTATTCTGTAGAAAGCACAGATCACAGTGTTGAGCCAGATAGGCCTACACAGTATCTCGATTATTAATATGAAAGGCTTGCAGTAGCCATCTAAAATAACGTAACACATTTCGGAGTAGAATTTTGCCATTTGTAAAGAAACCTTTCTCTCCCGCTGGCCTGGATTACGTAAATACTGTTTAATATCTCTCACGCTTTCTTATCCATTTATCATCTCTTTCCCGATCTTTCCTTATCATTCCTATTCCGGTTTCCTCTTTGAATTTATCATTTCTCGTCACTCAGCGTTCATTTCTTCTTGTCATCAACTTCATGTCTCATTTTCCACCCCTGTTCCTGTCTTCGACTGTATCTTTTTCTATATCTGTATGTCGTTCTGTCCGGTTTTGCATCTCAAAATCACTGAAAGCATCACTTTGCTGTCAAGCGATCCATGGATGTCGGACTTATCGAAAAGAAAAAGGCTCCATACAAATTTCCCGTTACATTATACTATCAAGTACAGTAGAAACTGTTTTCGATTTGCTTCGAGTTGTGGTAGGATAATAGGATTCTTGCCACGCAACCGGACAGTAGCGGGATCGAATGAGACTCTTGTTCCTGGCATGTTCTTCAACTCTGACTTGCTCCTCGCTTACGATTTCTCACTTTGTGAATGACTCAGAGATGGCCATGGGTTGGGTTAACCCATGGGTTAGGTTGGGTCAGATTTTGCCATATATATATGGTGGGTTGGGTCAGAAAATAAATCATGGTTTAAATAATTGCAATGTACTACGATGGGTTGGGTTGGGTCAAGTAACCCTGTTGCCGGTATGGGCTGGGTTGAAGATTTGATGGATTGGGTTCTAAAAAATGGACCCACGGAATCTCTGGAATGACTTAGCGTGCGCCAACAACCTTCTAATGAAAACAACACTAGAAATCAGCAGCAACAACAACAATAACAATAAAAATGACAACAACCTACTGCTACTACACCCACTACTGCTACACCTACTACTACTACTACTGCTGCTGCTACTGCTACTACTACTACTGCTACTACTACTACTACTACCACTACCACCACTACCACTACCACTACCACTGCACTACCACCATTACCTGCTGCTGCTGCTGCTGCACCACCACCACCACCACCACCACCACCACCACCACCACCACCACCACCACCACCACCACCACTGCCACCACTGCTGCTGCTGCACCACCACCACCACCACCACCACCACCACCACCACCACCACCACTACCACCACCACCACCACCACTACTACCACTACTACTACTACCATTACTAGTCTACTACTACTACTACTACTACTACTACCACTACAACTAAAACTACAACAACAACTCAACAACAACAATAACAACAACAACTACTACTACTACTACTAATAATAATAATAATAACAATAACTAAAATAAACATTTCGAACTTCGAGCAAGCAATTAATATATAACTCTATAAAACGGTGACAACTGAAGTCCGCTATAGGCCTACCAGAAATGTTTCTATATTATTATTATTATTATTATTATTATTATTATTATTATTATTATTATTAGTAGTAGTAGTAGTAGTAGTAGTAGTAGTAGTAGTAGTAGTAGTTCTGTGGGTGGTGGTGGTGGTGGTAGTAATAATTAATTTGTTGTTTTGGCTGTTTTAGCTACGAGCCACAGTGATGACGAAGACGTTTGCCAGAGGAGTCGAAAGAGAAATTCTTCTTCTTTGCTGAAGTTCAGTTTCGATTATCGTTCTTATTCGCCTGATGTCCACTTCAGGCGCTGCAGTCTCACCAACGGTATACTTACGGATCCCAGACATGACATTGTTCGGCTCACCCACGGGTTAGGTCGGATTGAGTTGGATTGGGTTGGGTCAGAAATGACCATGTTTTTGGTGGTTTGAGCTGGCCACAGAGCCTATTTTATTGATTAATTTTTACGGCCAATAACTGATTATTTAAGAAATTGTAATGTATTAGTGTGGGTTGAGTTGGGTCAAGTAGCCATATTCCTTTGGTGGGTTGGGTTAGGTCTGAATCAGGATGAGTTGGACTGGGTCGGGTTTTAAAAAATGGACCCATGTCCATGTATATGACGGACCATTCGCTAGTGACAAGGGGCTAAGAAACTTTTCAGCAATAGGCTACGTGTAGGCCTATTGTACAAATTACGACACGGAGACATTTTAGGCTCTTTGCTTTAATAAACACACTGAAGAGCTTATCTCAAGACTAGAAGATGATATATTTTTAGCAAATGTTGGTCAAATAGATAATGTTTAAATAGATAATGTTTGTCACGATGTGAGGTTACCAAACCAAATTTTTGGTTTGGTTTGGTTGGGGATGAATACCTTTCAGCCTTCCTGTGGCGAGAATTAGTTTCAAACAGTCAAATATTGGCTTAGCCACGGAGAGCAGAGGACACGGGCGCCACCCATATTCTGGCTGGGACGGGTCGTGGAAATCTGTGAAAAACCGTTGAGAAATTCTCGGTGGGGAGGGGTAGGTAGCAAGATCGAAGAGATTACGTGAATATGCCCACCTTTTTCTCATCGGAGACTTTTTTATCCGAAAATCAAATGTCGATGTGGCCCTCCCTATTCCGGAACCCTGGTTACGCCACTGAAATCGACAGAACGCTTATTATTATCTTACTGACTGACTGTCTTGGTTAATAACGACAGCGTCTATAATCTATATCCAGTGTTTTATACAGGCCTGTCAGGAGGGGAGGTTTTTCTCCCAAAACCTCAAAATTTCCCCACAAATCCCAGCTCTTACACAAATTTTGCATTGAACTGTGTCTTTTCCCCTCCAGCCAAGTCGATTCTCCCCGCCGAAAGTCTCAATCCCCCCCCAAGGCCTGGAGTCTGGATAAGACACTGTCTACCGGTATATCATGTTTGAATATAGTTTCGATGCCTCCGAGTCCTTCGGACAGTCCGGACGAGACGAGATCCATTTCCAGCGGAGAGGAGGAGAAACAGGCGTCCGTTTCCCCGGACCTGGAAAGTCGAAACCGAGACAGGAGAGCGAGACGAAGACACCTGCAGGAAGACATCACCAGTCCCGAGACCAGTCCTGACGTCAGACAACAAGACGTACTTGTCTTCAACAAGACATGCAGACGACACTCCCCCACGCCGACGTTTCCTTTCCTTCTGCCTCCAGGTGAGATGTTATTGCTATTATTGCCCAAGGTCGCAACGCAGGGGCTAGCGTAAGATTCGAACCCGCTACCCTCCGGTTGCGCGGCAAGAATCTTACCACTACTCCACCACGCCCCCGAGATTTATCGCGTGGCCATGTGACATTCATATCATAATATGTTTCGTTTTTCATTTCTACTACAATATGCTAAGATAACAGCCGATCAGATGGCATTACAATGAAGAAAATTGGAAGAAAAGAAAATTAAACAAGTAACTAGGCTTCATTGCAAAAACACTTATTTGGACAACTTAGATGTAATTAATAAATGAGATGAGATGATTCTAAAAAATATACCTTAATATATCAGCTAAGAATGGCCAAACTGTCAATAAATTTGCAATACCTCATAGCAGCGGAAGCACGGAAGCGAACGGAAGCGAAAGTACGGTTTTCAACTTAGTACTCTCAGCAGTGCTCATTCAGTTTTGCTTTTACAAGTTCAATTTCAGTTTCTATTTTTCAGGTTTTTAAGTTCAGTTTTAGTTTCAGTTAGTCTGACGGCTGTTTCCAGTTATTTTGCAATTTCAGCTTCACGTTCAGTTAACTGAAGGAACATTAACTATCAGTGGTTTACACATTATCGTAAAAAGCACTAACGGCAGAATTGAGAAGTCAGAGAGTGACATGCATTGATTGACCTCACTCCGAAATTCGTGCCAATGCATGACAAGATACAGGGTGTAAAAGTGAAAAGAGCACCCATTTATGATATTTAATATCTCGGCTGCGTGTAAAGCGATTTCAATGAAATTTATAGGCCATATACCTGGGAATGTTTCTGATGTAATTGCCAAATTTCATGCTGATATCTTTAGTGTTCGCTGAAATATGGCCAAAAAAACTAAAGAGACCCAAATTTTAAAATTGACAAACAGAAGATAACGTCATAGTAATTTGTATCGTTTTTAAGTCTAAAATGGCGTCGTTGTCATTGCGCCAGACAAGGTCAAGGGTTACTTACGGCCAACAGATAAACACAACAGCATTATGATTGGCTGCAGGACTGTCATGATATGCTTGGAGAATATTTCATATTCCAGCAAGACGGAACACCTGCCCACTCTGCTTTCAGGACCCAGAATTTTCTGTAGCAACATTGTCCAGATTTCATCATGAAAGATGACAGGCCACCCAACTCCCCATATATCAATCCACTTGACTTCTACGTCTGGGGAATCATGCTCAACAGATATCAAAAGTATCAGCCAAAGCCACAGAACATCACGGAGTTGAAGACTGTGCTGAAGAATATTTGGGAGAGTTTGCCTGAGAACCAGATCAAGAAGTCGATACTGTCAGTGAAGAACCACTTGTTGGCATGTGTGAAGGCTAAGGGCGCATGGGCATTTTGAGGACCTGCTCCCGCAACAAATCATCTGAAACCCCCTTTACGTTCAGGGCCAAAAATTTTTTTAAAAATTATTTTGTATCACTTTATTATGACGTAATATTCAAATGTCAATTTCAAAATGTGAGTCTCTTTAGTTTTTTGGCCATATTTCAGCAAACACTAAAGATATCAGCATAAAATTTGGCAATTGCATCAAAAACATTCCCAGGTATATGGCCTATAAATTGCATTGAAATCGCTACACACGCAGTCGAGATATTAAATATCATAAAGGGGTGCCCTTTTCACTTTTACACCCTGTATATTTAATGTTGGAATCGTTTGCATTCGATTGGATTTCATATTCATGCCTTAAAAACCTTTAAATAAAACGAGATAACGATTAAAAAATACAAAATAATATAATTTAGTATAATTTGAAAAGATCCCCCTTTTGTCTACATTGTGTCGTAGCTTAACTATAAGAAAATCCTTGCTGTCAATCGTTCTCTGATTATATTTAGACGCTGTATCTTATAGTAGACCTAACGCAAACCACATTTTTTTCTGTCTTGAAAAGCCGCTTATAACTTCCACGAAAGGTTAAACATTCTTCTATTTTCTACCGGTCTATTTCGCGAAAGTCTACCGGAATCTTTCCTCGCCTTCCCTCGGCCGTTCATCTTCGTCTGTCTTCGTATGTCAGTTGTTGCTCCTGTCTAAGTCTCGTTACCGCAGTAAGCAAGTCGGCGGATAAAAAAGTGCAGAAACTTCTATAGTTAAAATAACACAGCAGTGCTACTCAACATCGGCGTAGCAGCGAAGGGGCCCGGTGGCCGCTCCATTCCGGAAACCTGGCTACGCCACACTCTTCCTCAATTGGAGAGTAGAGAATGTATTCTAAGGGGAACCGGAAGAGTTTTTGATTCTCGGTCTTTTTAGGCCCCCGGTGAAGCCAAACTAAGGCACGGTATCACAACTCGTATAACTCTGACTGAGGCACGAAACTTTCCAGGGCCATCGTTTCTCAGCCTCCTTACGCCGGGGGTACTCCTGAATATAACGCAGGCTGATTCTTGTCATTTTACTTACTTCTATGTTTATATACTTTTCTTTTTGGAAGTTGAAACTTCTTAAAATCTGGAAAGATCTCATTTTTGCCAATACGCTAATGCCACAGACGGAGTCTGAACGTGATACTGTGATGTTACCGGTAATCAAGGCTATAGGCCTACTACTACTACTACTACTACTACTACTACTACTACTACTACTACTACTACTACTACTACTACTACTACTACTACTACTACTACTACTACTACTACTACTACTCAGTGGCGTATTTACCATTGGGCCATTTGGGCCATGGCCCCCCTTTGGTCTTGATGTCAAGCAAAAAAAAGGTCGTCAACTTTTTTCCAAAGTTGTAACTTGTCAGGAGGTCGAAAGTGTCTGGCCCCCCTTACCAAAATCCTAAATACGCCACTGCTACTATTACTACTACTACTACTACTACTACTACTACTACTACTACTACTACTACTACTACTACTACTAATAATAATAATAATAATAATAATAATAATAATAAATAATAATAATGTGATTTTCAAGTAGGTTAGGAGGCATTAGCCTGTGTGAAAACCATACTTTGCTGTATTTTTATTTTAGAAACGTCGTCTGTAGCACAGTGGTCTGAATATCTAATCGTTGCAATCGCTAAGCAATTTATTAAGTCGTTACACGTCCAACACAAGTCATGTCATCAGCCTCTCTCTCCCCCCGCAATGTGCATGTGCAGTCAACTTTTGCAAACACGAGAAAGCATTGACAACCCGATTTCCCCGTCAACAGGCGAATAGTATACAGGCTGTGTAGGCCTACATGCATTGCCGTCATGAAAGTTGATTATAATATTCTGAAGGCAATTTATCTCAAAAGTTTCGCACGTTCCCTCAAATGGACGATCATTCGGATGGCTCGCAGCGATTGCCTTCAAAGAAGACATGTTTTGAAAGGAGGGTGTTGTCGATTTTGGCGCATATGTGGGGGTGACAACAGAGGAGGTTACAGTTCATGACATCGTCACGAAGTCAACAGGAGAGAAGAAAACCGCCAGCACTCATTGCTACAAACAAGGGGTTGACGTTTGAAGTGCTTTGTATATATAAATAAGATTTTAATATAGAGGCATCTGCTGAGTCTATATATATATATTGCGCTCAATGCAATGTTCGACTTGCCAGGATACTTTGGAACGGTATCTCCCACGCACGGGTCGACCACTCTCGAGGTCGAACGTTTATTTTAAGCTGTGCGATCACCCATCACCCTCCGCTATAAAGATCAAAGAATTTCAAGTGGGGTTGAACCCCAGTGATTTTAGGATAGTCGATTACTTTCTACGAATATTGGTCTGTTGAAATTCAATTTGTGGGGGCTATTCCGAGCACGTCATCGTCATCATCATCATCATCATCATCATCATCATCATCATCATCATCATCATCATCATCATCATCATCATCATCATCATCATCATCATCATCATGTGAACTTCTATAGCGCCATGTTAGTAATGCACTTGTCATCAGTCGATGGTCTCTCCTTGATTTGAATCGTAATTCCTCCTTATTGTCGAATCCAAAGCGCCAGTCCGATTTTCCGGTCCCGGTTATTATGGCGGATAGGCAAAATAGACAACAGGTAGGTCTTGAGTTTCTGGGCAAAATATTTTTTGCGTTCGACTCTATTGTACATCGTATCGGTGTTCTAAACAACGACTTTGTTATTATAGGAAGTGCTGTACTGTATAGGCCTAGATCGCTGCTTATGCTAAGCCAGGAAAGAGTTCCCCCCCCCCAAGAAAGCGAAACAGACAGACAGACATATACCGGTAATCATCTCTGACACTGTCCTACGTAGTAAGAGAAGCTTTACGCTACCTTCCCTTTTGATGGTCTGTTCTTTAAGCGGTCGGTTCTCTCTGGTATTTGACCGCAGATACCCTGTTCTATCTATCTGCATCCATCCGCTGGTTCTTTAGCCCGGTTCAGTCAGGCATCAGCTAGACAGCGCTGCTTCAGCTGCAGACGTGGACGAACGAGCGGTCAAGAATTCCCGTTGCGCGGAAAACAGCTTTATTTGTCTCAAAAACATCATTAATATTTAGCATACATCGTGAAGCTATAGGCGCTAGTATTATTATGTAACGTAACGCAAGGCATGTATTAGGATAACTATTGAGAGCCTCAAGGATCAAGGCGTTCGAGATGAAAGGATTAAGACAGATTCTGCATATATCATGGACAAAAAAAGAACTAATGAATGGGTATTAGAGAAGAGAGGTGTTACAAGAGAATTTTTGGAGTCTATAAAAAGAAGAAACCCATCGTACTTTGGCCACATCATGAGGAAGACAGGTACTTGTTTGGAAAAAGAAACGATACAAGGCACAACTGATGGAAAAAGAAAAAAGGCAAACCCAGAACCAGATGGACTGATAACATCATGCAATGATCTGGAAAGACAATGGAAATGGCGATCCGAATGACAGACGACAGAAAACAGTGGAACAATCTCATTCATGATGCGGTCTACCCTCGTAGCGAGGATGGATGGCTACAGACAAGACAAGAAATTGAGAGCCTCAGATAAGTGTTATTTGACCATGCGTTTTGTCACGGTTCAATGAAACAAAGAGATTATTATTATTATTATTATTATTATTATTATTATTATTGTTGTTGTTGTTGTTGTTTTTGTTGTTCCAATAGTAGTAGTACTATAGTAGTTGTAGTAGTAGTAGTAATTGTAGTTGTTGTTGAATCAATGCAAACTCCGGTCTGTATTTTTTGTAGCAGATTTTCGAAACGACTACAGACTATTAGACGGCCTACCACCGTCTCCCCCCAGGGGACGTTTTCTTTCGGCGAGCGGCGCCTACCATTCGCCGAGGCCGATATTCGTACCTGCGCTCAGCTACATCCCACCTCCGTGCACCGGGCCACAGGTGTGTCCATTCAATTATCCATCACCTGCCGACGTCAGCTACTTTCAACTGTATCGCAGCTACCCTAGCAGTACCCTCCGCTGCTTCCAGCGTTTTCCATGCCAAACGCCGGACATTCTGCCGTTTTCCGCCTGCGGCTACAGGTTGGCCGCGGAAGACGTAAACGTCAACAGGTGTCTAAGAAACGCGTTCAGCTACTCACCTGTGCAGGTAGACACCTCGATTCCAGATGCCGCCGCCGCCGCTGCGGAAGTCTGCGAGAAATCGAAACGTATGTATATGTGAAAGCAAAGCGTTGAAGACTGTTTGTGGTATTAATTTGCAGCTGGCGTCGAAAAGAGTTCTCCCAAGAGAGCAAGAGAGAGAGAGAGAGAGAGAGAGAGAGAGAGAGAGAGAGAGAGAGAGAGAGAGACAGACAGACAGACAGACAGACAGACAGACAGACAGACAGACAGACAGACAGACAGACAGACAGACAAAAAGAGACTGACAAACAGAGACAGACAGACATGCAGACAGACAGACAGAGACATACAGACAGACAGAGAAGAATAGCGAAAGAGAGAAAGAACGAAAGAAAGAAAGGAAGAGACGAAGAGCGACAGATAAAGATACACAGAGACAGAGCCGCACAGGTAGAGACGAGGCAGGCAGAGACAGAGACAGGAAGAAAGATGGGACAAAATGAATAAGGAAGAGGTGAAAGAAAGAAATAAGAAAGAAAGATGGGAGGAAGTAAGGTATACATGTAGATAATGAGAGAAAGTAAACTGGTGTAATAAAATGCATCTGTGGCATTTCAAATCGTAACTTCCTGAGTTACAGTTGCCTCTTATACGATGAAACGAGTCCACAGTTTCGCTTCTCTCTCCTCCGCCGATGCCACGCGTATAGAAAATAATCTCTGTCTGGGCGTTCTTTCGACTCTTCCTTCTGTTGGGTTTCAATTTGGCGATTGCGTCTTTGCCTCGCTTGTTTCCAATATCGGACTTTTCTACGAAAGATCTGTCTACTAAATCTAATCTGCGAATTCTGTTGAGCAATCATCTCAGGCGAATAATCTAAACAGTTGCTCTCCAGAAATCTTACCAAGTACTCCATTATCGAAAATTAAAATGCACTCTTGAAGGTCACCTCTAGAACAATCTAGGCAAGGTAGCGCGCTCTGTCTGTCTGTCTGTCTCTTTATGTCTCTGCCTCTGCCTCTGCATCTCTCCTCTCCCTTCTCTCTATGCTTTAAGCCTAAGAGTAGAGGTGTCACTATCGTTGACGTCACTAGATACGGTAAAGCCATGGCGTCACTGTCACCCCCACAAAAAGATTACACCAGGGACATCCTTGATTCCTTCTTTACCAGCTCATACGTGCAAATTGAATCACTTAGTCTATTTATTTTACAAACACCACACGTTTTGGTGTCCCCCTTGTGATGTTTTAATTGGTGCCACCCCCGGTGCGACCCGCACCCCCGCAATCCCACGCCCCTCTAGCGAAGCCATTGCCTAAGAACGGTTTTACCTGGAACAAAAATTTGCACCGCGAAGCAAGTTATATATTATCACCAGAAATTTTGTGTTAGAAGGCATTACGTACACAATCACTCATCAGTGTTACAAAACGATTTTCATTCATTCATTCATTCATTCATTCAGTCAGTCAGTCAGCCAATTAGTCAATTAAGCAAAATCATTTATTTAGTATCAGAGGGAACATTCACAAATAATGGAGGCAATTAAATTCGTGCACCGAAGAGATGTGATTGATATTCTAAATAAAAGTGAGGCGCAAAATAAAGAGTAACTCGAGCAAAAACCAGGGGTCAATCCACACAGTGCGTACGCACCGAGGGGAGGGAGCTGGATTTTGGAGTTTTTGCGTATGTACGGTGTGCACAATGAAGGGAGGGGCTGTTGAAACTATGCCTTTTTGCGTACGTACTGGTACCATAACTAAATCGCGGACGACAAAATAGCGGATACAAAATCGCGGAGACAAAATCGCGGACGACAAAATAGCGCACGACAAAATAGCGAAAAAACCGCGACAAAATAGCGCACGACAAAATAGCGGAAAAATCGCGACAAAATAGCGCCGACGTAATTGTGCGATAGGAACGGAGCGACGTGATTGATTGATATGAAGAGACCTTATTTAAATCTACGTTATTGATTAATATGAAGAGACATTTTTAACAGTGTAGTATACTTTATTTTTATACGTCTCTTTGATTAGCTTTATAGTTGTATTAATTTTAATAAACATGTTAAATTGAAAGTTGTGCTCTTTATCGTTTCTTGCTTCGGCTATGTTATGTGAAGGATATTCAGTATCGTTTTTCCTATCGACTAACTACTCGGCTATAACTTGTTAAAGATAATCAGTATCGTTGTGTAATTTGAGCTAGGGAAAAGGGGGTTTGCGGACTGAAATTCAAAAGAGGGCAGAGATTGCATGTACCTGCTATGCGAGTTTGTGATGGTTGCAAAGTTAGCTGGGGGGGTTCAATCCCACCAACCGCCCCGGCAATCCCAGCACTTGTATTTCCTATCAACCAAATAATATAAATTGCTTTGGTGTTTTAAGAATTTTAATAAACATGTTACATGTAAATTAAAAGTTGTGCTCTCTATTGTTTCTTGCTTCGCACTATTTTGCGCTATTTTGTCGTCCGCGATTTTGTCACCGCGATTTTGTCTCCGCGATTTTGTCTCCGCGATTTTGTCTCCGCGATTTTGTCTCCGCTATTTTGTCGTCCGCGATTTTGTCTGGACACCGTACGTACTACATGAATGAGCCCTATAAGATACGATACGTTACATTATTGGTAGCAAGGAATATTACACTAAAAGGGAGAAGCACATGTATATGACGGTATAAATGGTGTCTGTGTGTGTGTGTCTATTCAGTAAGTAAGTCAAAGCACGGTGACCTGCTGTTGACGACAAAGTTTCGCAGAGACGGTTGCACCACGTACCTGTGGCAGTTTCTGCTCCAGCTTCTGTTCAGCAAGGACTATTCGCCCCGCTACATCAAGTGGACCGACAGAGAACAGGGCATCTTCAAACTGGTCGACTCGAAGGCGGTGTCTAGACTGTGGGGGCTGCACAAGAACAAGCCGGACATGAACTACGAAACGATGGGGAGGGCCCTACGGTAGGACGCTTTCGCTTTCGATTTTAGAGCGGAGGTTTCACTTTCGCTTTCGTATATTCGAGTTTTAGGACAGTTCAGCCATTACGTAGTATTTCTCAGATTGGCGTGTCAAGGCCGTGTCTTCGTGACGCTTCGCTCGTCATAAAGTAAGAGCTACGACAAAATGACGTCATCATTTGTTGCCGTGACGTCATGACTTAAAGACTAGTGCATTTATACCGTGACTTTTAGAGGGAAAGTGGATTTGGACGCAGTATTCATAGACGTAGTCTCGAATCCCCCCGACCGCCACTATTTGATATTCTACCATAGGAAAGGGGAAAAGCATACGGTTACCCCCACCACCACCACTACTTTTTTGTTCAAGTTTACGCCAATGGCAGTCAGTATTCGTAAGTGAATTGAAACAATTTTGCCAGATTTTTGATAATTTGAACGATCTGCGGACATCTTATTATCGGAATCTAAAAACTACTTGTGTTGGTTTTCAGGTATTATTACGCACGCGGCATTCTGAACAAAGTCGACGGGCAACGGCTCGTCTATCAATTCGCTCAACTGACACCGGAAGTCCTAGACATGGCGGCAAAGTCCGCATTTCAGTCGTCTGCCTACTAGCGGGGGATGATCGTCGGGAGGGAGAGGGAAATTCCGGAAAGCCATCTATGTCCACGTCTCATCAGTCCATCCGACATAGGGCGGGCATCGAAGTCCAGTCCCCACGGTTTCACCTAGAAGCAGTCGTCTTCGGAGATGGACCAATGGTTAATTCGTTCTGGAAACTGCTATCAATTCGATCCAGTTCATATATTCGACGGGCATTGACGCGGATTGGAAGAACAGTACGAAAGAGAGTTAGTCCAAACCATTGGCGTAGCCAGGGTTTCGGAATATGGGGGAGGGGGCGGCACACGGACATTTTCGGGGTTTAAAAAATTATCCGAAGAGCAAAAAAGGCCGTCAAGGAGTTCTTCGCACATTCACATATTCTCTTCCGTCACGATACCCCACCACCACATTATCAACGATTCTGAGCAGATCCCACGACCGGCCCCAAGCAAGAATAGAGGGTCCGACCCCCCGCTACCCACGTGGCTACGCCATTGGTCCAAACGTATATTGCCAGCAATGGTGAAAATACGCTTCGACGATGTCTTGTTAAGTTGGACTGTTATTTTACCAGTCATTTCTTATTCTTAGTCAAAGATGCACAAATTCGTTCTGCTTCCAGTGTTCGATATTTCCGGGAAACAGTGTCTCAAAGTCCAGTGGGAGGGGGTAGGACTATTAAAGGCCAAAATGTCGACCTTTACCGCAGAAGTTGCCACCAACTAGTGGAGGGGAGCGGGAGTTGAAACCCTTTAACCTTCTTGAAATCGAGCGCTGTTTAGCGAATTAGTCGCCGTGACGTTATAAATAGATTTTCAATTAGATGCTTACGCTTACATTAATAAATGCAGTAAATACAGTAGAACTTCGTTATGGCGTATTTAACGGGTCTGTTCAATTTAGTGCGCTATGTTCGAGATACGTTATATCCAATACGGTATACAAGCGCATCGCACGGGACCCGTGTACACTGCGGTATGTCGTAGCCGAGTTTACTCTATAACCGAGTCCGTTATAACGAAGTTCTACTGCGCTGCGATTTGTTCTGAAATTGTAAATAATCGAGTTTAAAGCTTCGTAGATATTCTGCATCCTGTTAAACGAGTTTCTGGAATGGTGAAACCCGAATATTCTGATTTCGATAAAACATTTGTGAAATGTAAAAATCCTTCCTCTCTTTGCCTAAATATGGTCGTTTCAGACACAGACGCACACACGCACACACGCACACACGCACACACACACTTTTTCAACTTTAACCAGTGAAACCAGCGTTCAGTTAAGGAACTTGATGACAATATCCATGACGCGTAGTGTGCCTTTCTGTACAAGTCTGTGATAGATTGAGCCTTCTTTATGTAATCTATGACTTCCATTTCTATTAGTGAGTCTTACGTAGGCTACGGTTACTAATAATTAATTCGAAAGTTTGTAGAACGTTTTTGCTTTTATCTGTGTTGCTCTGGCATCGTCAAATCAAAATAATTTATTGTTTACAGTGGCGTAGTCACGGGGTACGGGAGGCCCGGCCTACATCAATTGAGTAGCTGGGGCGGAGGGAGGTAGTACGATAAATTTGATAATAAACGATATAAGTTGAAAAGGTTGGAGCTTGACACGAAGACATTTTTTTGCTCGTCAAGAATTTTTTCATCTGAAAACCCCTGAAAATGCCGATGCGCCACCCCTATTCCGGAATCCTGGCTACGCCACTGATAGCTATGACGAGATTTTATGAGTTATCATTATCACTGTCGAAAAAATGTTATGACGTTTGTTTTTAACTCGTTGACTGAGTTGACCTTGTGCCTTAGAATGGATGTTTCAAATAGCAGCATTCAGTTATGTGGGACCATTTAACCTCAATCATCATGCGCAATTTTGGAATACCATACCAGGCTATTCTAAGCCATAGGCAAGACAACGAAATTTACTGCTATCTGCTTACTCGTCTGTTTAAACGATCTTTTTGTGCGAGTGCCTGTGAGAAATAATATGATTGAAGCGATATCGGCTTAGATAGAAGCCAAGGAATTTTGAGGTCGAGATGTAGTTTCAGAGGTGTAGTTTCCACAGCATTTCTCTCCGGCTTGACCTATTTGAGGAAAAATGGAGCCGCTACAAAATAGCTATACTGAAAATATCTGTCTTCGAAATTTTCATTATTTTTTGCGTTTCTGACACAGATTGAAAATCGTGATGTCTCAACATTTGCTCTAAAATTCCTGTTTTCAATCCACCACTAAGCCCTACGCATCTGGCATCCTATAGCTTCGAAGTTTATGAGGAATAATTTGCAGGCAGTGTTTAACCCCTTAACCGTGTATTTAACTGTAACTCAATGTAAAATGGACAGATATATCTGGGATTCCCAGTTAAGGGGTTAAACGTTTTAGAAGTTCTTTGAAATTTCACTCGATGGTGATGCCCTAATTATGTCATCGTTTTGTTGAACGTCTACAAAATAATTATTTTAATGGCAGCGATCTTATTGCTCTATATAAGTGTCGGCCTTGTTTCACTAATCTTTACAGAGTAACTTTACTATAGCGTAATTGTTTTTCGTTTGCTTGTTTGATCACACTATGTCATCAGATTTTAACAGTCATTTCGACGTGTCTTGATTATTTCTGACCAAATAGCAACATCTTTGACGCTTGTAAGATGTACACGTGTTTAGTAAATTTGTGATAGAATTAGCAGTTCATTGCCTTGACTGACCTCTTCTGTGGCATTTCAATGTCATTTTTCACTTAGATAGAGTATGTTTATTACAGGGCGTTCCGAAATAATAAAGTGGCGCTTTCTCAGTCAACAGTTGGAATTTCAGCGAAATACCATACGCATGCGTTTAGTCGCACGCAGGTCCAAGACGCCAGAAAAAACAGCGTTTTTTTCGCTCAAATTAAGTCAGAAGCTGTCGCTTTGTAACAATAATAATTGGTAATTTAATCCAGAAATAATTACATATTACAGTATGTCATTTCTTTTTTAAAAGTACGATCGGCGAATGTAGCGCAACAGCATATTTGCACAGCGCCTCTTCCGAAGAATCACTCAGAAGCGCAACAGTGAGGAAAATACATGAAAAGTTATCCGTTTTTCCAAAAACTGCGGGGGAAGGTGCTACAACCACGAAATTTTCGACTTTCAATGGTGAGAGGGTCGAAATATTTGGCCTTCGCCGAGGTAGATTTTGAGCTGCAGGATGGGGGAGCATATCGAAAACCGGATACAACTGGAAAACCTTAGAAATCGCTTCATTTTCCAACACACCGCGTGATTTTATCGTAAAGTTTCGGTAGAATTGTCGTCTTCTTAACAAAATTCAAGTGGATACTGAATACTGTAAGTAGTTGTTTGAATTTAATAACACAGAATCGAAGTATCGTGGAGTCAATAAGGCTAAAACGCTGCGTTCAACAATGTTATTTTAAACTTCCACTCCGTAAGCTCTGTCGAAGTTTCTTAACTAAAAATCCTGGCATCTGTTCAGTAGAACTTAACAGTATATATCAAATAACATCATTAGTGGTGTCCTAAATAAACAACGGAAACAGTTTATCAAGTATATATATATATAGGCCTACTATATATATATATATATATATATATATATATATATATATATATATATATATATATATATAATAACACAATGAAAATATGACGACAGAATATAAATTCTCATTGCAACAAAAATCATGTGAAGATTAACAACGCACACTGCGCACAATTTATTTTCATTGTCCCTTAGGCCCTAGATGAATTTGCACAATCACGGGTGAATACGGGGTCGGACCACCCCCCCCCCCTATCCGGACTGGGACTTGTGGTGGAATTTGTTCAAAACCGTTGAGAAATTTAGGGGTTAAAAACTGCACGGTTTAGCTCATTCGTTACGCCTTCACGCCTGTTTTTTTTATTGTTACGTCAATTAAAAGACAGCTATAATATTATATTGAACTATAGAAAATTAGTGAAATATGAACTTGTTAGAAAAACTGATATATATAAGTTTGAAATTGGGTTGATTGACAGAAGAGGAAAAAGCAGTAAATATGATTTCAAGATCCTATGTGAAAATAATTGCTTTTACGGTTTGTTCTGATCTGATTTGCTGCAATCTGTTTCATCATCATCATCATTAACCGTGGGCTCATCGCCCGTTGGTGTATAATGCCATCTCCACAGTTTTCTGCCATTCTTTCCTGTCTGTTGCTCTGTGACTAAGATCCTGTAAACTGCTTTCACACCATTCTTCAATATCATCACACCATTCCTTGTGTGGTCTCTCTCTTTTATTGGCATGCACCCTCCATTATTCCAATCATACATTAGAGCTTTGATCTTTCTGTCCTCTTTCATTCTGCATATGTGTCCAAAAAGATGGAGTTTCCTTTGTTTTACTCTTTCCAGCATGGTTTGTTTGGGCTGAATTCTCCTGTATAGTTCTTAATTTGTGATTTTTTCGACCCATCCGATTCTTAGTATTTTTCTATAACATTTTCTTTCAAAGGCTAGTATTTTTCTTTCCAAGTCTTTGGTGATGGTCCATGTTTCGCATCCATATAAAAACCTGCTGAAGATAGAGGTATAGTAAAGCTTAATTAATTTGCCGTCTTGTTGATCAAATATATTTGTTTAACAGTCGTATAGGCCTATGGAATGTCCACATGTTACTTTAGGTTCGTCAGGATGTTCGATTTACAATGATTTAAAAGATTAAAGACGAACGAATAAAATTTACCTAATCTGATCAGTGTAGTTCAAGCAATTTAACAAACTTGTCGAGTAGGTCCGTAATACAAATTGGCTTAGAACTGTAACGCGCCGTAAGGCTTAAGATAAGCATACAATACAATACAATACAATACAAACAACACAAGATAATTTTATTAGATTAACCTTGGCAAAACACAAGGTCAAAACATAATACACAATAGGCCTAATACCTATACCTACGTTTCAAATACAAATCAAGCTTCATCATTAACATAACTACAATGTTGCAAAATTATATTTACAGTTATTGCAAATTAAATTTAGGCTTCTTGGAATAATTTGCTGCGTCAACTGAGGCAGTCAATATACATTTAGAAATAAAAATTAATGTCTAAAATTCTTAATTCGCCCTTAAAAGTATAGCATAATTAGCGAGCTCGGTCTGACTATATGATCAATATTATTATAGACTGTGATTCATGCGCTGAATAACTCTATTCAGGTAGCTCATCACTCTCACTCAAGCCCCCTAGTCGGGTATGTATATATTCTACGGGTATCAATCGATGATACTTCAAATCCGTTGGCAAAAGACCAGCTCATTCCAGAGATCAGTCAGAGGGAAACTTTGATACAGAGCTATGAACGACATGTTAATTGTACAGAAACCTTGGTTCCCCTAGGCTAGTCGAGAACCATGGCGACGCCGCTGTTAATAGAAGACTAAGAATTGCTTGTATGATGTATCTTGAGCAGTTGATCGAGTCCTGCGATTATTGAATTCCAGTTAAAAATGTCCTTGCTTTCAATGCTCGCTCGCACATCATAAAAATGTGCTATGCAAATCCCTTGTGTTCTGACCTTTATTCTATACGCCTATTCTGTTTACAAAGTTTCGGGTAACGTAGTTCTGGAAATAGCGCATATACGTAGGCCTGTAAACAGCTACGTTCGTCTTGAGGCCTACTAGGCATATTGCTGCTAGGTCTCTAGCTTAATCCAGAACGGGTAACCTTAGACTGTTCGATATTCTAGCAGAGCAAGTAGGAAAATAGGAAAATCGCATCGAGTCAAACGATTGATTATTGCGAAATTTGCTGCTCTACATCGGTGCTAACCTTAAAGTTCGAACGTAGCACGCGAACAGGCATAGCCCTTGGAGGCCTAAAGTTACCATTGGCATAAACTTGGATGAAAAAGCGGAGGGCCAACCTCCTGTACTTTCCCCTTTCCTGTTGTAGCCTCTCAAAAAGTGGGGGCCTCGAGCCTAGAGGCCCAATAGAAGTTTACGTCTATGTCCTAAACCCATTAAGTTAGACCTGGTTGGATCCAGATTTCCATTTTCTAAATACCTGGTGCTCACTGCTCACCTGAAATCGAGTTCGTATTAATTAACCCCTGCACAATGTCCTAAGTTCCTTATCCCCCCCGGGAGAGAGATAGAAAAACTTCCCGGCCTGATTAGCGTACAAAAACTTTGAAAGCTGTTAAATCTTACGCAGTTAAGAGTTTGAGATCCAAATCTAAAGTATGCCCACATGGACTTTGCCTTATGCACATCGGATATAATAATAATAATAATAATAATAATAATAATAATTTTTTATTATTATTTATTATTATTATTATTATTATTATTATTATTATTATTATTATTATTATTATTATTATTATTATTATTATTATTATTATTATTATTATTATTATTATTATTATTATTATTATTAAGGGCTTTGTCCTAACTGGACTGAACCTCAAAGCGGAAACAGTACTGGATGCAAGCAGTGGCGTACCCAGCGGCGGATTTACATTTTTTAGGTCCCGGTACACTTTCTTCTAAAAGTTACAGATCAAAGTGGCAAGATGTCCTTTTTTGCTTGCCAAGTTCTTTAAGCTTTTCTCGGGAAACTTTCTGAAGAGCGGAAGAGTTACAGATCAGGTGCATGAGTAACAGTGGCGGTAATCTTTTTTTCTTTTTTTCAGGACACGTTGCGTGACAAATGGTTGCATTTCGGATAATAAAGCTGTTTAAACAAATAATTCAGAAAAAATCATTTTAAAATATTGTTAATAGAAAAGGCGAACACTTAAATTTTTATTTTGCTGGTGGTAGGCCTAAATCATTTTCAAAATCATTTTCAAAGTGACCAAGGATTTCCTCTCCAACCTGTGTGGAAAACCGCCGGCCCATTTTTTCAAATTTTTACATCCGTTTCCAACGCAACCAGCCCCTAATTTTTAATTCGTTGGACAATTCTCCCATTCCAACATTGGTAGACTATAGACACTGAATATACTGAATATGACCATAGAATACCGTATGTGCTGTAGCTTGGTACAATGTAGTGGCACATTTTCCAGTGTTTATTCTAGCCACCTTGACATTGGAGGGGGAGGAGGAAATTTTGAAATGTTTGGGGGACAAGGTTTGAGTCTCCAAAAACCTTGACGAGCAAAAATGTCATCCTTCCAACCTTCCTAATATGTTTACCCTTCTCAAAAATGCCCTGACAAGCAAAAAATTGTCATCCTTACATTTTCCCCTTTCCAAAAAATAAAAGCCCCCGTCGTCACACTTTGTGGGGAGGAAATTTCCATCCCCCATGCAACATATGAAATTTTTTTGGGGGGATTTTAAAACTGGGTAAATTCCCCCCAGAGAAGGCCTAGAATAAACACTGCACATTTGCCCATGTATTGCGTGGAAAAGTTAAAAGAATTAACAGTCATAGGGCATCAGGTCTTAGACGACAAGATTCAAGTGGAGATTTAGCGGAATCTCAGTTTTTTTTAGCAGAATCTCAGTTTTTTAAACCCATCTGCTACGCGTAATCTAGAAGAACTTTTGCAAATACACGTAGCTTTCCCGCGCCAGCTGCTAAAAAGGGCGCAGTGTCTAAACTTCGAGAATAGACCTACACTCGATGCAGGTTATACTTTGAGTCCACGCTACTCGACACAAAACAAAATAGGCCTACTTGTTATCTACGGTGATACAGCTCGGCCACTGGTTGGCTGGCCGGTGTTTGGTATTGTTTTGTGTCTCTGTGGAAAAAGAAATGATTTTCGAGCTGAGACATCGCACTAGATGTAAATCCATCATCGGCTTCTTAACGCAATAGCCTCTTCAACATCTTGAAAGAATATCGTTTGGTGCCTGTGAGAAATTGACGTTTTACCGCGAAAAGCGTGGGTGCTCATAGGCTCCGCCCCCTGGAGGTCGGTGCCCGCAGAAGCCACGCCTACTTCGTCGGCGACACCGATTTCTGGCACGGTGCCAGCTGTCCTTTTGAACTGCGTCGAACCATTTTTAGCTTGTTCAGCATAAATAATGCTCATGAACGAACTACGCAGTAGCATTTTCCTCTCGTCAAACACCAAACTGCACCGGGTACAGTAAGACCAACGTCTTTGCGCGACCCGAATAATATTGTAAATGCGTACTAGCTTCTGAGACTGTTTACACTCTGGTTATCTCGCTCCACCCAATGCAAAACTCCAAAGCAATTTTTTTCGGATCACGTGGAAATTCGCAGAGCCTGTACCGCGTGAATGCTTTACGCTAGTTCAACTAAACGCGGCTTCGTTTTACGACCTACCGTTAGCAGAACGGACATTTGATCGAATTATCAAAAAGACCAGACATGGAAACAATCTGGAAATGTTGTTCTGATAGAAATTTTCACGTATTCGTATCGGATACAATAATTATTACGCCGGCGTTCGTCTGCTAAAGGCTTCACAGTCAACAAAGTCACGTGTGGCGACTGACTGACTGACTGACAGACAGCCGGGCTAGGCTGGCTGGCTGGCGATACGGGAGCGTTCGTTTCGGGCGAATTTTCCGGTCTCTGTCGCTGATTTCTTCACAGAATTTCGCGCGGGCGACTTCGCCGCGGCGTAGCAGCCCCCTGAGGACCGGTCGGCCGAGAGAGAGGGGCGCGAATCTGCGGAGGGCTCCGGGGATTCTCCGACGATTTGTTTGTTTGCGATCGATTCGATGCCGTGTTTATGAATGGCGTAACTGCGTAACTAGCATCTACTGCGCATTCAATTGTGTGTATTCTTGGAGGAGGAGATGAAGGAGGAGGAGGAGGAGGAAGAAGAAGAAAAAAAGAAGAGGAGAGAGAGGAGAAGGAAGAGGAGGAGGAGGAAGAGGAGGAGGAGGAGGAATAGGGGGAGGTAGAAGAGGATAAGGAGGAGGAGGAGGAGGAGGAATAAGAGGATGAAGAACAAGAGGAGGAGGAAGCAGAAGAAGAGGTGGTGTAGGAGGAGCAGGAGGAGGAGACGGAAGAGGAGACGTAATCCATCTGCGATTCGGTTGTGTTCGGCAGTTTCCGGCAGAGTTCGTCTTTCGCTTCCTTCGTTGTTCGCACACCGCTGTCGTGAAATCTGATGTAAGATAGCATTGTCTCTACATATTTACTAAGTAAACGTTCATTCGCTGGACTGTTTTACCCTTGCCTATAAATCTTAGGCGTAAACTATTAGACCGCTAGACTCGAGTCCCCCCCACTTTTGAGAGTGTAGGCTAGGGTAAGGGAAATTATAGGCCTAATGGTTGGAGTCCACTTTGTCATCAAAGTTCGCGCCAATGTCTGTGAGGCTGTGACCGTCAGTATGTGTGCGTGTGTGTGTGTGTGTGTGTTTGTATATGGTTACGTGTGAATGTTTCCGTCATTTCCCTTTAGCTTCGCACGCAATGCGTTTAATCTCGTTTCGTTGTATTTAGCTATAATTTATATTGTGCTATATTGCCTTGCCTATGCAAATTTCATTTTAGAAGATGATCGACATTTTTCGTATATTTTCGTGGAATTCATTCTAACATCACTTCGTATAATTAACAATTTATCATCTTTCAGACCCGGTCTTAAAACATATCTGTTTGACTTGGCTTACCCCCCCCCCTCCTTAGATTACTCTCCCGCCGTTTCGAACTGATCTTTTGGCTTGACCTGGCTCTAATTCTATTTGGATTTGGTGCGCCATCGGCTGATGCCCTGGGCATTATGATAGTGGCTCTATAGAAGTTGATCGATTGATTGGGGGGGGGGCGGAAGATGGAAGAGTGGGTTACGTGTTGGAGCGTCAGGCTGACGGAGCGAGTTCAAGCCCCGTTAGCGCCCCAAGTGGCTTTCACACAGGCATTAATGCCTTCTAAGCAACTTTAAATCATGATAAGATGGGTGGTCATGCTAAGATTGAGGTCACATTTCTTGCACTGAGCAGCTATTGTCACTGACGGATCTCCATCAGTGTTTAATCTAACCTGGACTCCGGGGGGGGGGAACTGACAAGACCGGGGGAAGAAGTCGGCTAGGGGGATCTGGGGGAGCGCTGTAAGTTGATATAGTATGCCAAAATTTCCGTGGAGAATTTAAAATTTCCAGGGGAAAAGGGCAATTACCCCCCCCCCTTCGCCCGGAAACGGCCTAGATTAAACCCTGATCTCCTTTTCATGTAGAACAATGCTTGTTCGTAGGCAATTACTTGTCTCTCACTGCTGTACAGGACGTGCGCTTTTGACCTGTATTTAATTAACACGTCACTGGAAAAGCATTTTTCGTCGACATTTTCCTGAGGTCGGCTGAATTTTGCTGCAAGTTGTATCGTTCTGCTTGACCTACTGGATTCTACGATATCTTCCTGTGGGTTTCTGCGTGTGTTTTCGACTACCGAACGTCTCCCTTCTGCTCTGCAGAGTAAGATCCTGAATTCCTCGTCTGTGCAATCGACCGACTGACGTATACTTGTCGATTGACGCAATACACACCCGCGGGTGCTGTGTGTTCGAATGCAGGCTTTGTATCGTGTTACGTTTACTGGGTCATAAGTTGTGATAATCATTCGCATATACTGTGGAAGCGTCTGTTACGCAGGCCTACAGCTGTATAATGCTCAGGACTGTGAAATCCAAAGGCATTCAAGGCTCAAGATGCTTGTTTTGATCTCATAGAACTGTTTCATCGATTGATATACGTAAGCGTATATAAAATAAAATGGTGTTAGAGAGCCCGTTTGATTGATTGATTGATCGATTGATCGATTGATTGATTGATTGATTGATTGATTGATTGATTGATTGGAATGAGTGAATGAGTGAGTGAATGAGTGGGTGTAAGTGTCATCATTTCTTCCCTTTCAATAATTTTAACACGATTTGTACGAATCCAAATGGATGGGGGCGGGGACAGTGTTTAATCTAGGCTGTTTCCGGGGGGAATTGCCCTTTCCCCCGGAAATTTCAAATTCCCCCGGAAATTTTGGAATACTACATGGACTAACAACGGCCCCTAGCAGAATCCCCCCGGCTTTGTCAGTTCCCCCCGGCTTTTTCAGTTCCCCCCCGGAGTCCAGGGGTCTAGATTAAACACTGGGCGGGGAAGACAGAATAGAGCACGAAGCTTCACCGAACAGAATTCCTTTACTCCCCCCTCCCTCGCCCCCACGCTGTTCCCGTGGCTTCCTTATCTCGAAAGGATGCTTAAGGCCTTAAGCTATGTCGATTCGCCGTTTACTATATCAAAAGTCGTTTTCTTCGGTGCGAATTCTCCGGTAGACCTATATATTCAAGGGGATTTCGGATTTCCTCTTGTGCATGAGCCGAGCATAAAACTTTGATGGATATTCCCGGAGCCCGACCATCTCTGTTCGTGCAGAATTCTTTCCTCTGACTGTTAGGACTTCTTCGAATTCCAACCGCTCTCTATCTTGTACCGATCGAAGCAGGTTTACCAGCGAGACGTTGTCGAATTCCGGCGATGTACTGTGTGTGTGGTGGGCATGACTTGCAGTGGCGTCTTGCGCAACCTTCTCTGCTTTTGGTATACATGGCGTTAAAACAGAAAGCAGATGTGCATGGAGTCATGCCCATAGCAACATGGCGCTTATTAGATGACAGACAGACACAGAAATTTTTGGTCGATATGCCTGAAATGTTTTACGTTCACTGTTGATTCCTTAAAGTTTAAAGGACGTGTGCTTCCCAGGGAGTATTCAGGATATTTGGCGAGGAGCAGGTGGTCAGAAAAGTAGATTAGCAAGTTAGTAGATCTTTAACCCTTTCGCTACCGGCGAATGTATACGATGTCTATGGTATATATGACAAGTGGCGCTCGCTAACACGGTCATTAAGGGGTTAATTAACGAAACATGGCATCTTATTATTGACGCGAGTTTAAAACTACAAATGCACTTTTCTTGCTTTTACGGATGCGAACTGGTCTATGATGTGCTCGAAGTCGGTTTTCTCAGTTTCTTCTCTTTCTGCGCTGAGTAGAGAGCAAGATTACAAATTTTTGGCGTCCCCCTTTAAGTGGCGCCCTACCTACCATACCTTAGGTACGCCACCTATTTTTCCAGAAATCTGGCTGGCTCGATTGAACGATGCCTAAAGCCAGACCGTGCTGCTGTGAAATGTTAATTGTCAAAGACTAACTTCTATAGTGGCATATAATGAAAGGAAACAGATTTTGCCATATGTTAGTTTTATTCGAGCGAAAGCGGCGATATAGTTTATGCTGATAATAATTAAACGCCAAATTGACGAGACCGCTTACGAAAGAGAAGGAAAGAGTAAAAAAAGATCGAGAACAGTTAAGATGTCATGTTAAGTAATGGACAAATAACGAGCAATCGCTGGTTTTGAGTAAACAAAGCCAAGGTGTTTCAGGCCCAGAATTCTGGAACTCTCTTCCTCTGTCTGTTAGAGAGCTTCCTACTTTCAACTCTTAAGAAATTTCTCTTCCAATTGACGGCCTTTCCTCTTCCAGTTCGGACTCCTTCTCCGTGGTCGGTCGGTCTGTTTTACCGTTTCCACTAACTGATCTCTGGAATTGACCTTGTCTTTTTCGGTTGGATTTGAAGTACCATCGATTGACATCTTTGAGGATTGAAACTGGTGCTATACAAATTCATCATCGCCACAACCACTAACTTCCACTACCACTACCACTACCACTACCACCGTCATCATCATCATCATCATCATCATCATCATCATCATCATCATCATCATCATCAATATCATCAACATCATCGTCATCATCATCGTCATCGTCATCGTCATCAATATCATCAATATTATCAACATCATCGTCATTGTCACCGTCATCGTCATCATCATCGTCATCATCATCATCATCATCATCATCGTGGCCATCGTCGTCATCATCATCATCATCATCACCAACAGTGGATCCAAAGCCATTAGAAGCAACATCAGTATATGCATGCACAGAGACTGTGGGATGTTCGAAATCGCTCCGTTCGTTTAGAAGTTGAGGCCGAATCCGCGACGAAGGCTGAGAATTTCGATTGCAAATCCTGCTCTCCCGCTGCTCTTCTCAAATTCTGCGACAGCCGACACCACGTGAGGATGGTCCCCCGAGGGCGGGACAGACAGCGGACAACTCAAGTTTAACGTTGACGAATGACATCAGTACGTCTGAGACTGTACACTTATTCTGGTACAACAACGATGCACGGCACTTCATAAGTTTTATGAAATTATGAGCAACATTTTATATAATATATTTTTATGTCTTGAAATAATTGCTTCTCTGATCTCACGCAACCGTAAGCAGCGCAGCCAGCTGCCGCCGGGGCCAGGATAAAATGTCCGCGGACAAAATGTCATGGGGACAAAATGTCACGGACAAAATGTAACCCTACCCTAACTCTAACTCTAACCCTAAACCGTGACATTTTGTCCGTGACATTTTGTCCGTGACATTTTGTCCGCGAACATTTTGACCGGCCACGGCCTTCGGAGCTTTTGTGTGAAATTGGCAGATTACATTTTCGTGACATCACTTCGACTTCTTGGATGTTACCCTCACCCTCGGGAAGGACCGCGAGTGGGGAGGGGCAAGTATTATCACGGGGGCTGATTCCGATAATACTAGTTTAAAATTCACGTGACGTGATTTTTATCACACGAAGGTTTTGCACTTGCATCGATGCAAAAACACCGTCCTATAGCGTACATTACTTTAAATTAATTGCGAACCTCAACTGCTGCTGGATAACAGATGTGCCGAGCGCATGACTTGATTTATGACTTTTAGATATAAGCAATATGTGAACTGATAGGCTGGAATAACCTACTGATGGCTGTTGAAGTTACTTACTCCTGTGAGCGCGAATTAATACAGCGTTTCTACTGAGACTGGCAGAGAAAGAAGAGGGTAATTTTCCAGTTAATTGTTTAACGTGTGCAAATTTTGTTATTTAAAACGATTATGGACGGATTTCAGATTACAATAATAATTGCGATTTGTTGCACGAGCAAGGTAACAAAATTGTGGTGCGTTGTTATTGCAGGTACACTCTAAAACATTCAACGCATAGCTATACGTAAAAGACTTGACAAATCGTGCGACCTTGTCAGCTGGGAATCGCACACCTTTTAAAAATCAAAACACGTACAGCCATAGCCCGGATGAGAAAAGAGGAGCCAGACACCCATCGTCTTTTGACGGACGCATCTTTAAATAGGTACAACAACAGCAGCAGCAGCAGCAGCAGCAGCAGCAGCAACAACAACAACAACCAGTTGGTCACAGGACAGGACAGGACAGAAATTGATTGATGATTAGAACGACACCGGAGAACATGCCAATGTGTAGAAATTTTGCTCTAGCCAGCGCTATAGAAATCCGGTCCAATAGGCTGCATTACAGCGTATTCTTTCGCCGCCATTCCAAACGCCATTACCTGAGGATATGTTCCTCTGGCAGTGTGGTTAGCTGGTTGTCCTGTTTAAAAAATGCCTACAACCACTATCTCCTCTGCCTCAGGAGTTTCTCCTTCAAATTTTCGAGTGAACGGCGCCCCACCAGACTCCAGGAAACAGACGAGACGACGTCGAAAGACTGCTACCGCCCTTCATCTCACAGGCGTAAACTTCTAGTAGGCCTCTAGTCTCGAGTCCCTCCTCTGCACATTTTGAGAGACTACCATAGGGAAAGGAAGGGTATAGGAATTGTTCCCTTTTCCATTCGCCCTATACTTGTGGATTTGTGATGATATTTCACGGAATCACGGTGAGGGTCCGTCCATATAGTACGTACGCACTGAGGGGGAGGGGTTGGATTTAAGAGATTTTGCGTATGTACGGCGTGCAAACGGGAAGGGAATGGGTTGAAAATATGCCCTTTTCCCGTACGTACTATATGGATGAGCCCCGAATGATCGAGTGCGGGGCAAACATGATTTTAAATCGGCAGCGTACTCTAACCCGTGCAATTTAACGACTTAGAAGAATTAGACTGAAGGACAGACGGCATTTAATCCAGCACTAGACTATACATAGAAAGATGGATGGATGGGTTGGTTGGTGGAGGGATAATGGATAGATAAATAGATAATATTAAACGTATCGGCGTGTACGCGTCTTACCTTTAGGCTGGTTTTCGCCAGGTGGCGCCGCTGCACTTCAGAATTTGAAAGACAAACTTTAATGGCTGCATTCATTAGGTAATAGACCCACTGCAGAGCTACTCCAAATTTCATGAATTTTGACCCAGGGGTTGTAAAAATATTTACAATTAAACAGGGTGGCACCGGTTTTATTGGCCCACCCTGTATATTTATATAAATACACGGCAATTAACGAGCACAAAAATGTACCATTGTACATTTTAACATTAGCGTACCAGGCCTCCTGTGTGGTTAACTCTAAATGACACAACCTACAAATTAATGGATTGTTATCATTCATTACGACAACAGTTTTTTTTTTTAAATGACAACATTTAAAAAAAATTAACTGCAACTTCATTTAAACTCTTCCTATATAACACACACACACACACACACATATACACACACATACACACACACACACACACACATACACACACACACACACACACACATATATATATATATATATTGTCTTATCCGTGAAGGACGTGGTGCCATCTATCGAATAACGCTTTTTATCTCGTGCCCTGATTTTCTGATATTTTAAATATATTTTTATTTATTGGTTTAATCTACTGTCAAATTTTCAACCTATTTCTTACGTCGTGTGCTAAGCCGAGTGCTGCATTTTATGCTTAGGTCAGGAGTGGTTCTGAAATTGAACGCGGTGTTGGCATGGGAATCCTTATGGATTTTTAAATAGACCTACGGAGTCTCTCCATAGCAAAACTATTAAAACAAAACAGATACTGAACCCAAGTAGGGCTAGCATTGTCATCGTTATGCTCAACTGGTGTACCGTTTGATTTGCCGAGGGTTGGAACAGGTAGGTTCTAACTTAATATCCACCCAGGCCCGTAGAACGGTAGGAAGTGGGGGCGATGTCCATGGGTTCATTTTTTAGAACCAAACCCAACCCATGGGTTAACCCAACCCATGGACATCTCTGAGTGGGGGTGCAGAGGTGCAGCTGCACCCTCTGGAAAAATCAGACATACCTCTTTTTGCTTGTCGAGGTTAGGTTTTTAAGATGCGCACTATTTTTTCTTAAGAAAATCTGCACCTCTGCTGAAAATTCGTTCCGACGTGCCTGTATCTACCACTTATCAAAGGTGATTGGTGACCGAAAATTTTGATTTTTTCGTCTCACAGACTCACGCCACCGGCGGCCAATGAGAAGTCAATCAGTTTTCAGAAAAATTCTGGTCCTCTGCTACTTTTTGAAAAAAATACACACCGTGTTACTACATGTGGGCTACAGTAACTGAATTCGAGTAACGCGCATGTAATCTTATAACTTGATTTTTAAAAATAGCGCATATATTAATAGAAAACAGTAGCGCTTATTTGACACTTTTTTGCTATAAATCCTTGTCAGCAATTCATTCATTTAATTTAATTAAGACTAAATGAACATCTAAGGGCAACTAAGCCTAAATGCGAGAATACGCCTAAAACAAAACAGTCCAGCAGTTGAAAGCAAAATACACAGCGATCGACTAACAGTAGGCCTATAGGTCTATGCCTAAGTGGCTCTTTAGTGCAATGGCAATAGGCCTATTCGCCTACGGAAGGCAGACAAGTTTCAAACCAAGATCAGGTATTTAAAACGCATCATGAAACATATATTATTTTGTTATTATTATAACAAAGAAATGAAGAAAATAAAATGTCGATTTACCAACAAAAACCTCATCAGAATCATAAAATAGAATTCAGATCCTGAATAGGGTTTAAAACCTCGATTCGTTCCCATAAGCCTCCGATTTTTAATTTGCGATCCTCACTTTCCTGGAAAATTTGAAATATATAGTTTTCTTTTTATCTACTCTATCTTTCTAATATAGGGAATTTCAATAACCCCCCTGTCTGATAAACGTGCTGCTTTTCTTGTGAGTGTTGCATTGCGCATGTGTTGGGGGGGGGGGGGGTAATATATGCTCTAAAGTGAAAATGATACAAAAAATTTAATTTGCTATTTCAAAATCGAAGTGTCGCTTTGAATGGAGTTGGCCGAGTCTTCACGAAGCTTGAAACTTCTGGCTACGCCCCTTGGAAGAAGGAAAGACTGGCGTGAAAATAGTTTACCAGTCAGAACATATACGACACAATCCGCGATTTATTTAGGTGGAATGGTCGAAACAAAACACGTTCACTAAACACTCGATACTCGTTCGAATCGGCGTCAATCTTCAGGCCACTCATTACACAAACAAAAATTGATCTTGTATCAAATACTTTCCCACACTAGAAATCCAAGTAATCTTATAACTGCTTAACATAATTGACAGTCACTTAACGCAACCCACGCTAAAATACTTTTCCATATCATCCCCTCTCCAATACAGAGGCTGTCCGGATAAATACACCCCACTGCGACGACCCTCTAGTCTAAGGAATACAAATTCTGGATGAGAGTATGCATGGCGATCCCCGCTTTTTTAAAATCGACAAAAAATCGAGTCTAGGCTATATATTTCCAATTTGCCTATACAAAATGCTCGCTTGGTTTTTCAAAGCATGATATACAACAGTATAACCTGGATTAGATGCATGATAAGATAATTAATTAATATTTTGGGCGGTTTTATTATTACCAGTGCCGTCTCAATCAAATTGAACATCCCTTTGCTTGAATACTTAGTTGAAAGTGAAACACCGAACCAGAGATGGTCATGGGTTGGGTTAACCCATGGGTTGGGTTGGGTTGCGCTGGGTTAAATTGGGTTGGGTCAGACTTTATCATATTAACGGTGGGTTGGATCAGAAAATAAGTCACGGTTTAAGAAATTGCAATGGATTACGGTGGGTTGGGTTAAGTAACCCTTTTGCCGGTGTGGGCTGGGGGTTGGAGATTTGATGGGTTGGGCTCTAAAAATGGGCCCATGTACATCTCTGCACTGAACACGAAAATAAGAATGAACGCTTTAAATTTGATTATTTCCAGTGTTTATTCTAGCCACCTAGACATTGGGAGGGGGAGTTTACAATTTTGGGGGGAACAGACATTGGAGAGGTCTCATACTACTTGCCAAAATGTAGAAAACAAAAAAATGGGGGGAGAGGTTAAACTTGAGGGGATTCCTCCCAGAGAAGGTCTAGAATAAGCACTGGTTATTGCTATTTATTGTGAATGTTACAGGCCGAATTCTACGTGCTTTCACATACAAACACCACAGCAATTTTGCTCGGGGCTAACAAACGAAGAATGGCAAAATACCAGAGTCGAACAATGACTATGTTTCAATTCTAAATAAAAAGATTCTTGAAATGCCAACGCAAACGCACGCCAACACAAGTCGTACATTGATACCACGGCACAACACCAGCAACGTAAGAACAATTAAACAAATGCAAAACTATATCATAAGCTACGTCCCAGCAATCACAACAGCTACAGCAGTTTGGTCACAACTATTTAGCAAGTGTTAGCACATTGACACAATTTGACAGGGAAAACACTATATTTCACTGATCATTATTTTTAAATCAGTGGCGTAATGTGGGTTGCCAGCGCCCGGGGCAAAAGAGGAATTGCGCCCTCTTAACTTGCCCCCAAAATGACTCGACAAGCAAAAAAACACTCCTTGTACTTGCAATTAATTCTTTGTTAATGGCATACATATGTCACCCTAACAGTGGCGTAGCGTGACTTTTGGGGGCCCGGGGGGCATCTTTGCCATGGGGGCCCCAGAGTCTCGAGCTGACGAGCAAAAAAAAACAAAAACAAAAAAAAGTCATCACCTCCTATTTCATCCTGACGAGCAAAAAAAAGGTCGTCAGCACATCATTTCTAGTGTTAGGGTTAAGAAGTTAGGGTTAACCCTAACCTAACCCTAGCTTAGACCCCTCTTCGCCCCCCCCCCCCAGCCCGGGGCCCGGAGGGCTGTCAACAAAGTGCCCCCGCCCCCCACGTTACGCCACTGTACCCTAATTTATGATTTCTTATTACTTCTTTTCTTTCTTTCATGTTTTACTTGAAAATTTGCGCACCTCCCAAGAAATTTGCACTCTAGGCGACCGTACCTTGCCCCACGCTACGCCACTGTTTCAAATCGTTAGTCGAACGTTCGTTTTGAAGCTACATGTAGCAGTCTGCGTTTTTAAAATCTGCGTCTCACTTTAAACTCAATGCACTTGTCAACTTCTGAAGTGTCGTAAATAACGAAAAGACTTTTAGAGACGAGAAGAAAGATTGTAACACACACTGAAATAAGGAAAGTAATACGCATACGCACGTAGCCTATATACGTAATAGGCATAATAAATCGGATATTCGGGTGAATACCCAGCATTCCTGTTGTGAAAATAATCAAGTGGAAAAAAAACTGAAATTGAGGAACCGTGCGAGATTTTGGGGGTGAGGCGTACGTTTATTTTTGTTACTATCGTAAGCGCTTTAAGAGGAAGCGGGCGTGTGTGTGGTCCGTGTACATTTCTAAAAACCGCATTCTTCAAGAAACCACATATATACTATTATTATCTTCTCTTTCTCGAGGTTTTCGACAATAGGCACCAACTGTATATTCAGAGCCGTAGCTAGAGTATTCGGCGCCCGGGACAAGGTAGAAATTTTGTGCCCTAAAAGTCTAAAAATAAAAACCGGTAATGACATTTTTTCTTATCAGACTTTTCACGACGTTGCAGGAGTAAAGTGGTAAAAAGCGAAAGAAGTAGTGTGCAGAATGACCTTTTTTCCTTGTCATACTGGCAACAATGCCGTCGTTAATAAAATCAACCAGGGTTTCTGCCCCCTCCCCTCCCCGCCCAGGACAGCTTGCCGCCCCCGCACCCGCTCCTAGCTACGTCTCTGTGTACATTTCAACTACTGAGGCCAGGAACCATCACCGTATAGGCGAGATGGACGATGCGAATTGCGTAAGCGTCCGTCCGCAAACCAGATCAACATCGCCGAGAGAGGAGCGCCGTTCTCAGAGTCAATGACGTTGCAACGAAGAGCAACATAGCTACGCTAGCTGAGGGTCTTCTGCCTGTGAAGATAAGCAACGAAGAAGAAAAAACTCAAACATACACAAAGCATAAACATTTATATGCTAAGATGCACAGAAGAAATGTCGATGATCTCTAGACATTCCAAGTCGAATATTACACTTATATACCGTAATCGAAGCCAAACCGTCGGCCAAGTAAACCCTTAATACTACAGTAGAACTTCGCTAAAACGGACTCGGCTATATAGCGTAGACTCGGCATTAACGTACCGCAACGAACGGTCTCCGTGTCCGATGGCATTGGATACATAGCGTACCTTGTATATAACGTACTCAATTTTAATCAATCTCTAAGTGCGCTAAAACGAAGTTCTACTGTATATATGCGCAATACGGTTATGAATTGCTACAACTTCAAAGCGCATTATTATATGGAGCGTACTGTACAAATCCCACGACCGGTTCCAGCTCGAATAAATACGGGGGGAGCCGTGCCCCTTTTCCGTGGCTACGCCGATACCAGTGTTTAATTTAGGCCGTTTCCGGGGGGGGAATTGCCCTTTTCCCTCCGGAAATTTCAAATTCCCCCCGGAAATTTTGGAATACTACATGTACTAACAGCGGCCCCTAGCAGAATTCCCCCGGCTTTTTCAGTTTCCCCCCGGAGTCCAGGAGTCTAGATTAAACACTGGCCGATACCCCTTTCTTTCCCCTACAAATGCCACTATGACTACCTCATCGATAACAAAACGTTGTTGCATTGATAAAGAAATCTAATGCAAAATGGCAGACACAAGTGCCAGAGAATCGAGTGTAACAAACAGCATTGTCATTTCTATCTATATACGTGCAATATACTGGGAAACTCGTATCAAGCATTAAAATGCAGATGCCATTGCAAAATAGTATTTAAAGTTTATATTGTTATTCTGGAAGCATATACACATAGGCTTACCTGTTCCTTTACCGTTATTATCGCCATCAACGACTGGTTTGACCGGTTCTGTCAAATGATAAAAAACAATTTATAATTAAGACAATTCTATAGAATACGTTCAAAACTAATATATGGCATAATAAAACAAGGAAAGAACTAATAGGCTCTGCCTAAACTGTATTTTTATGTATTATTATTATTATTATTATTATTATTATTATTATTATTATTATTATTATTATTATTATTATTATTATTATTATTATTATTATTATTATTATTATTATTATTATTATTATTATTATTATTATTATTATACAAGCCGACTTATATAGCACAGTACACATGAATAAAGTTCAAAATCAAAAGCGCTTTACAGTCCAAATGATTTTTGAATAAAAGATTGTTTTGAGTTTCCGCAGGAGCCGTTCGTTCAGAGTCAATCTCTGTGGTAATATCACCCGGTACTCGGTAGCAGTGCTTGTGTAGGCCCTGGCCCTATAGTACAATTTCTGTCAGAGTCGAGTACATAGATCATTGCTTCCCAAACTTTTTCCAGCCACGGCACACTATCCAAGAAACACGCAGAGAAACATACGGTCAACGGCACACTACAGCAGCCGACAAGCAAAAGAACCTCATCTGTGATCGTGATCTTTCCCTTTTCCCAAGCCGACAAGCAGAAAAAGGTCGTCAACTTAGGCCTATTTATGTGAGCTAAAAAAATTCCAACATTTTGCCGCGGCACACATCTAAAGTTTGCCGCGGCACACAGGCTGGGAAGCACTTCTATAGATATTAGGATAATTTTTAAAGAATTCATCCCAAAAATGTGAAAATTAAAAACAATAAACCACTCATACATTACAGAAGCACGGGATATCGATGCAATTATTGGTTATTGGAACGGCATACCAGCTCATTGGCACGAATATTCCGGACAATTAGATTGAAATATTCGATAACAAATCAATAAAATAATCAATTCCATATCAGACAGAGATAATCAGTCTTTTGTCGATTGGCTCAAATGAATCGGTTTGCACAGAACAGAGGTCCAAGACAACGATAGATCCGTCACCAACAGGGGCGGATCTAGGGCGTACTGGTATACTGGTGGCGCCCCCTCAACTTGACGAAAATCCTAAGAAGCCAAAAAAGGGCGCCACCCTGCCCATTTGGCGCCCCTTTACTCAAGTTCGCGAATACCCTGACAAGCAAAACAGTCATCACCCGTAGCGGAACATCCTACCTTAAATAATTTTTGGCGCCCCCTCACCTCGGCGCCCGGGGACATCTGTACCCCTCTGCACGCCCCTAGAACCGCCTCTGGTCACCAAAGATGAATGGTCGAAGAGAAAACCAAGCGAGTCACAGGGACGAATACGGAGTCCTATACAGGCTCCTTCATGGGTGTCATTTGGGAGGCTGGGGGAGGCCGTGGCCCCCAAGGAAGTGAAAAAAATAATGTATAATGTATTAAATAAATAAATATGAAATGTGCAAAAAATTGCAAAATTTGCCAAAAATATCAAAAATTAGAAAATTTGTCAAAATTGGCCCAAAATTGCCAAAAAGTTGCCAAAAAATTATCTCGCTTCTCCGTACAGGAGTAAATAGCCTCGAGAAGACAAAGTAGACACAAACAGACAGACAAACAAACAAACATACATACATGCATAGTTGCATACATACATACATACATGTACCTAGGCCTACATATACACATACACACGCCCCTGAAGCGACACAGACACACACACACACTTGCCCCTATCTGTAGCCCATCTGCTTTGCAGACAGAGCGTGTCTTCTTAAGAAACAGTAGAATAATTCCAAATCTTCGGTATCTGCGAAAGGCAAGTAAGTGACATCAATTCTGAAAGCTTTCTTCAAAACTTAAGTAATGAGACAATTGTCCAGATACAGGGCCCTGATCCTGGAAGATACAGCACTGTATATATATATATATATATATATATATATATATATAAACTGTAGTTGCCTAAAATAGCCACATGCTCCACTAGAGAGTTAAAACAAACAGGCGTACCGGTATTTGACGGTACGGAAAAGCCACTGAACGTACCAACTTGGTACTACCATGGAATATCGGTGCTGTGCATAAAAATGCAACAAAACGAAACCAGACACAACACACATCAACCGCCATCAATCTATTACGTTCAGGCATCCATACTGGATCTCCAGAGCCAAGCAAGCGTTGAAGAGATGCTGAAGCCTTTCCCCCGCTGACGTCAGCGTGGCCCAGCAGCTTCCGAATAATCCTAGGATCCCGTAGGAGCAGTTCGACCTCTGTTTGAAGCGGGGTGGGGGTGGGAGTGGGGGTAGGCACGAATGTCAGGAATGAACGGTGGTCTACCAGGACTCCCACATCTCCCCATCCACAGTTTTTCGCATGTCTGATCTGTTGCTGTATATTATATGAGCGTCTTTTTCGTCTGCCGAGATAATAAACTATTCGATGGCGCAGTAAATAAGGCCTGAACTAACTTAACCCCAACTCATCTTAGGCCTAACGCCTCTCATCACGAGTCATTAGTGGCGTTTTTAGGCATGCTCAATAGGCTCCATCCATGAAACAGGAGCCTCCGCGCATAAGGAGCCCTCACATAGTATTCGAGGACCTCTCATTGCTCGTCACCACAATTTTCATAAAGTTAAGTGCACCACTGGTAGATCTGTCCTGCCACCGGGCGTCATGTATAGGGGTGACGGGTAGCCCGGCCGGACCTCCAGGACATTTGGAACAGGGCCCACACACAATCCTAAATACCCCCTTACTCTCATCGTTCTCTACTTGGTCCAAGACACGGTTACAAAATTTTCACTGCCCACTGTGTAATATCTGTTTTTTCGCCACAGTCATGGCTTAGTATATCATCTAACACTGACTAAACAAGTTACGTTATATTGAAGCCTCCTTTTCGAATGCGCCACTGAAATTCAAATGAGATCACATTGTTTTTCCTATGGAGTTTTTCCCTCTCAAATATCGGTCGCACATGAAATCAGGGATGTTTCCCAGCGAGAGACATCGTTAAAATCATTTCCAGTCCTTTTTTCTGAGTGCCTTAAAATCCAAATTTAAACAAAAACTTCACGAAAGCCCGAATAAACATCTGCAGAGAGAAGCGTTAATTTTCTCAATTATCCGACGGATGCCCCGGTGTAGGCCGCATTACCAGTGGCAAACATGTCTTCAGATGGCAGGCGACAGCGCAGCAGAGGCAAGTCTATCCGTCTACAGTTACGGACCTCTTTAAAATTCCCACCAAAAGAGGCGCAAACTGGAAAAATATTAGTTCAACTAACGAGGAGCAGATGCAGAGAGAGAGAGAGAGAGAGAGAGAGAGACAGAGAGAGAGACAGAGACAGAGTCAGACAGACAGACAGACAGACAGACAGATAGATAGATAGATTCATGAATAGATAGATAGATAGATAGATAGATAGATAGATAGATAGATAGATAGATAGATAGATAGATAGATAGATAGATAGATAGATAGATAGATAGATAGATAGATAGATAGATAGATAGATAGATAGATAGATAGATAGATAGATAGATAGATAGATAGATAGATGGGTAGATAGAGTCAAAGAGGCAGAGATACAGAGTAATCTCAAGAGACAGACATGCAGCCATAGGCCTACTGATAGCGGTTCTAACTACCTCAGCAATATACTTTGTCGAAACTCTCCAGAGGCCGATAATCTTCCCACAAGGTCATACTACCAACCAGTCGGATGGATTCTTTTATTGTCAGAAACTACACACACTCACGCACACACACACAACACTTCGCTGCTACCATCGAGCACACGCACCGGCATACAAAAAATTGTACGGGTGGGAACACGTACTGTAAGCAGACGCAAGCATACGTCGACGCATACAGCGAAACGCATCTGCAGAAACACCTGAAACGCTGCGCCTATGGAGGTGGAGGATGCAGATCTATACTCAAGATTCCAAACCAACTCGAGTTACATCCAATATAACATATACTATAACTCCAGGTAACACCAAACGAGTAGGGCGGTACTAAACTAGACTTTTATAACAGTGGCGTAGCCAGGATTTCCGGAGGGGGGTTTGGTTTTGATCATAACCAACTTCCAAAAATCTTGACAATCAAAAAAAGTCATACTCATCTTTCCTCTTGTCCTTTTTTTCTTTGCAGATGTGCTGACAGGCAAAAAAGATCGTCACCTTACATCTTTACTCTATAGCGCTTACAAATTATTTTGGACCGGCAGCCAAAATGGGGTTTGACCCCCAAAACCGCGTTCAAAACTAAAAATGTATAGAAAACATTACCAAATTTTTTCGTCGGCAGCCAAGTGGGTTTTAACCCTCTAACCTTCCCCTTGGCTACGCCACTGTTTTATAATAAAATTTACCTACAGTATGCTAACAGGGCTTCGGTATTCATTCAAACCTGCATGCCATGTGACATACCAGAACAAAAAACAATAAAATTTGATGATACAGAATCGTAAACTGCGGCTTTTACTAACCAGTTGGCTTTGGTGTTGGTTTCACCGTCGTCGGAGTAGTAGCAGCTAATAAAGGAAACAGACAGACAGCGTGTACAGTACTTAACACTCTAACCAGTGAAACGATTTGATAATTGTAATAGGTAGGTAAAGGTAGGTCCGTACGTACTCGAGTCCGAGCGTTGGGTTCCGGCGCTTATCTCCGGTATAGGCAATCAGCGACGTGGGTGGTGTAATCCATTAATCTGGGGATAAGTTGCCATTACTTTCTCCAGACACACGTTTTACCTCGCAGCTTAACGCTGCTTCTCATTTCTACCACCTCCTCCCTCTAGCGAGTAAGGCTGGGTTGACTTTTGGGCTTCTGTGGGAATCGAACCCGCGACCTTCTGCTCTATCGCCCAGTGTTGCTACCACTCTGCTAGCTTCCCGCCCTTTGAGAATTTAAACTAGGCCTAATCAGTATTGGGCTTTCCGGGGGTTGGAATCTTTCCTCGCGTTCATTGGGTGAGGAAAACGCTATTACAGGTAAAAATATGAGATGGTACCATCGTGCACAAAAGGGCTGTCCATTATATACGTCAACAAATTTTGGACAATTTTTGACCCCTCCCCTTGTCAATAACTGAAAACTTCCAGCAATCCTCCTATAATTATGTCAAAAACTTTTGACCACTCCCACTGATACCATTAACGGTACCACTAAAAAGTTTAGACGGTTATTATTTTTGCGGGGATGGCCTTTCCCCTTTTTTGCTCATCAAGTGTCAAAATGTTGCGGTGATAACCTTTTTTGCTGAACAGACTTTTCCGTTGTAATAAATAATACTCCATCATTTCCATGAAATTTTCTATTTTTTGGTCATTTGTAAATAATGAAATTATTGGCGTCAACTTCTCTTGACCCCCTCCCCCATCAACAACTGTCAAAAATTTTTAAACCCTCCCCTATTTTGCAATTGATGGACAACCTTAAAGTCGAACATGATCTAATCCAATTTGGTTAATTAAGAGAGTGTTTTCAGTTTTCCCAGCGGGTTCCGAAGCGGAGCACCCCCACCCCCGCCGAGGAAGCGATTGAGTAATAATAAAGTTAAACAGCGAACTCTGGTGCAAACTTTAATTACTTTAATTTGGTTTTATTGTATAGGGTGGTCAAAAGCTCTAATGCTGCAACTAAATTCATCGATTTCGTCGGCAATAATAATAATAATAATAATAATAATAATAATAATAATAATGTGACTGCGGCGGACGTGACTAGGGTGACATCTCCTGAACTGTTCACTAGGAACCTTAAAACACATTTATTTAACATCTCCTATTAGGGACACTTGTACAGCGCTCTTGACTTTAGCCTTCGCTATGCGTATTGCGCTATATGAAATTGTCAGAATTAATAATAATAATAATAATAATAATAATAATAATAATAATAATAATAATAATAATAATAATAATAATAATAATAATAATAATAATAATAATAATAATAATAATAATAATAATAATAATGTCATTTAAAGTGGTTTGGGAGGCTAAGTAAGCCTGTGTGAAAACCACTGTAGTAACTCTCCGCATTCAATAACCTAGTTTTCCGAGATAGCTTTTGAATCCGTTTACTGTCTCAACTGTCACTCCCTGCACCTCGTCCAAACTGTTCCATTTGTCCACAACCCTTGCGCTAAAAATTTCTTTCTTGGACCAACCCTCTGCTTAAACACTTTGCATTTGTAGCCTCTTGTGCTGTTATAGTGTGCCAATGTAAAGAATCGATCGTATGGCACATCTACTTTCCCAGTCATTATTTTGTATGTTTCTATCAAATCCCCTCTCTCCCTTCTCTTTTCTAATATTGTCAGTCCACAATATTGAAGTCTTTTTTCGTAGCTTAGAGTCTAAATTATGGCATCCATTGACCATCTTCGTTGCTCGTCGTTGCACTTTTTCTAAAAGCTCTATTTTTTCAATAATGGATTCCATGCCTGAACACAGTATTCTAGATGTGGCCTTACTAATGACATATACTCGTATAGTTTTACGATTATATCTTTGTCTCGACTCACTATTGTCCTTTTCATCATTCCCAGCATTTGGTTTCCCTTTTTTCATCTAATCTCTCCTTCGCGAAAATTTCTCATCGGTTTTGCACAAATTCTACGACTTGTCCCAGCCAATATAGGGGCCCCCGCTCTCCCCATGCCCCAAAACTCTGTGATCTTGCTCTCTACTCAGTGTAGAAAGAGAAGAAACTGAGAAAACTGACTATGAGCACATCTTCGACCAGTTCGCATCAGTAAAAGCAAGAAAAGTGTATCTGTAATTTGAATCTTGAGCAGGCCCGTCTTATACCTGTGTGAGGCCCCGGGCACCTGGCGGCCTGCGGAACCCTAGATGTGAAGATCAAACGCTGACAAGCAAAAAGGGGTAATCTCCAAACGTTTTTGAATGTTGTCAAGCACAAAAAGGTCATTTCTAAACGTTATCGGATGTTAACAAGCAAAAAAGGTAATCGATGTTCACAAGCAAGCAAAAAAAAGTTTGCGCGCGGGGGCCCTTAAGATGCGCTTGGCCCCCGGCTCTGTGCCCGATTTTTAACACGTAAAGACGGACCTGATCTTGAGTCAATAAAATGTCATCATGGTTTGATGATTAAAGATTTTGTTAGCCTGCTAATTCAATTGTTTGACCCTTTCCATGGGCACCAAATACTTTGGTACGCCCTAAGCCTCGACTCTCGCCACAGCATACATACACCGCAACCAATAACTAACAAGCTTTCCTGAAGCTCAATAACATTTTTAGACCGTAGACGTGTGGCTGTCAACAACCAAGTAAAAAGGGCGTTTGAAAAATAGGTAAAACTGGTTCGCACCCAGAACAGGTGAAAGATTTGAAACGAATGCTTCTGCGGATCGATCCTATACATGACCTTGGGACGTAAAATAGTCCCCTTCCACAGAAGCTGTGATGCTCGCTCGCTGCGCAAAATGCTTGGCTTCTAAGATTCAGATTTCCATCGCGTCGAAGCCAGAAAATAGATCTATTTAGGCTTTTGGTAGGCTATATATAGATATACATATACAGAATATATATAGATACACAGAAAATATCTATTTAAGCCTAAATAGATATATTCTGGCTAGACAACAACGATAGCTATTATTGTTGTCCGAAAGCACAACTGTTGTGCAGCAAAAAGGAGAAAACAGGAACAAATCTACAGTGTACTACAGAACAAGAGGGCAAAGTATGAGATTACACATCAAGACCATAATGTGACTGAACGTCCGGGTTAAACATAATGGTTCTCACATAGGGCAGACTCTACTGAAACACTCCAACCCCTGTTGTTGTTGTTGTTGTTGTTGTTGTTAGTGCTATTATGATAAACTTCTATAGCGCTGGAATTGATAGAGACGCTAAATGCAATTAGGTAACGTTTACGTAGTCTAGTTGGATATTTTGAGAATAACACGGAACAACATGCCATTACATAGAGTAATAGAGCACTTCAAAGAGTATCCGAGGTGTTGTAAATAGTAGGCCTGCAGTTTTAAAACATCACATGTATTCTTACAAGACGACAAAAAAGTAAAACAAAGAACGAGCGTCAGGAAAGACATGATACAAACAGTCATTGAAAGGAAACTCCGACTATTTGACCATATCCTCAGAATGAGCGAAGAGAAAGGCTGATAAAAAAGATCATGCATGGAGTAATGGAAGGCGAAAACAGCAGAGAAAGACCACGAAAAAATGGCTAGACAATATTAAAGAATGGTGCAACATGGACATTATGTGAAGCTTACAAAACCACACAAGACAGAGACGAATGGAGGAGCGAACTCAAATTGCAATAGACACCATCGAGTATTGCACCCATAGAAAGAAGAATGAATGAATGAATTCGTACAAGAATAAATGTACAGTACCTAGAAGTCAGAACGCTATAGCGGCTATACATCTCATCTGACAATCCATGAGTTTCTATCAAAGGTATTCTATGAGCATGCATTGGTATCACTCGACTAACGTTTCTATGTATGATTCATAAACTAAAAAACCACGACTTCACAGCACTCGTATTATAATAAAGCGTATTTAGGTACTCATGCGCTGTATATACAATATATACAGCATTCGGACAGTGGGTGCAGTCTGAGCTCCAGTAAGAGTGGACTCAAAATCTTCTTTAATCTGATTTTTAACCAATATTCGCTTTTACACATCGACCGACCACAACTTCCAGCAGCAGCAGCGTTGGTGGTCAGGGGCGCCCGAAGAAGGGGGGATGAAGCAATTGCTTTCTGAAAAAGAAGAACGCCCCCGAGTTTTGGTAGCACGTTAGAGAAGCATTCGATAAATGCCTGTGCAATTACTGCAGTGCAATTTTTTTGACTTCACATAAGTTTACTCAAATCAAGTGCAAGTTCATTATTATCAGGTATTCATAAAATTTTATTATTATCATTATCACTTTTACGTACAGTCATTCTAATGATACAGAGTGTAAACTTCTTGTGAAGTGTAAATAATTTATAACAAACCATAAGGCTCACATGAAGTTTACATTCCAAATAAGACTACTGCAGCTCCCTCCACTATAGCCTTCCAAAGACCTCTATCAACAAATTACAATCAATTCTAAACTGTGAAACGGTGCAATTAGATACTGTTAATAATTTGCTTGTTTCAGTCAGCTGCCTTGAGTCTAGTAACCCATTTTGCAGTCGTTGCAGCTTTAATGCCTCTAAGTAAAATAATGTAGGTGTGGGTTTTGAAGAAATCTAATTTTTAAAATAAATACTAACAGTAACATTTTATTTTATTTGTATTTGGATGTGGTCATATTGTCAATAGATAATTTGCAGGTAATTTTGAATAGTTTGCCAGCGCAATTACTGAGGTATCTCTCTTTAGTTTCATCTAGTAGTGCTCTGTGGCTGTTGGAATTTTCCAAAAATTAAGAATATGAAGTTACCGGCATGAAACCTATCCTGGTTCACCAACGTGTGCGATTTAATGGCCAAAGAGCACTAGAACTCACCTACGAGCATCTATTGATTTCAAAAAATTTTATACACCGGATCCCCGTTTAGGGGTAAGAGAGGGAGGGGAGGACAGGGAAGGGGAAGCTGCTTCCAGCAGTCAGGGGGATGGGCGCCACTGGTGGTGTTAGTAGTTGTTGTAGTTGCAGTAGTAGTTGTTGTAGTAGTAGTGGTTGCAATAATAATAATAATAATAATAATAATAATAATAATAATAATAATTATTATTATTATTATAGTAGTAGTATCAGCAGCAGCAGCAGTAGTAGTAGTACACTGTAGTAGTAGTAGTAGTAGTAGTAGCAGTACACTGTGTAGTAGCAGTAGTAGTAGTAGCAGTAGCAGTAGCAGTAGCAGCAGTAGTAGTAGCAGCAGTAGTGCAGTAGCAGCAGCAGCAGTAGCAGCAGCAGCAGTAGTAGCAGTAGTAGTAGTAGTAGTAGCAGTAGCAGTAGCAGTAGTAGTAGTAGTAGTAGTAGTAGTAGTAGTAGTAGTAGTAGTAGTAGTAGTAGCAGCAGCAGCCAGAAGTAGGTCTGTTTAGAGACGAATCCGTCAAGAGCCTGAGTCTAACCCTATCTTCAGTAACAATTTACTTCATCAGAGCTGTTTTACGGCCGACGTGACCCGAAAAATGTTTCATTCGTCTGTCGCGCTCTCTCTCTCCTCTCTCTCTCTCTCTCTCTCTCTCTCTCTCTCTCTCTCTCTCTCTCTCTCTCTCTCTCTCTCTCTCCAGAGTCCGAAAACACAGGAAGCTGCACGCAGTAACGCTAACCGATCAGGCGTCGTTCGGACCCTAATCGAGTAAATCGACCGATGAAATTATCAAAGGGTTTGGCGGAGATCAACTCCGCTGTGCCACGCAAACATAATAAGACGGATCTCAGGCAACATAAAATCTAACGGCCGGTAAAGTGGTAAGCGGTAAGGCAAAGCTCCAGTAGGAGCCTATGTTCATCTCCTGGCCAGTAGAAGTCTCTGGGACAGATCGTTACGAGGTCGGAAAGTATTTTCAGTCGCTACACCACTCGGCCTTAAAATCTGCCACGCTGATACCGAGTCGGTTCGACTATATTTCGACACACCCGCAGTCTCTCACGCGATAGGCGGAAACACAGCGTACTGCAATTAAAGAAAGGCTAACGGTACTTGAACTCCTGCAATATGCGTGTTCTAAACAGACTCGACCCTTAAGCACGAGGATGCAAAGCCCCAAGTGGCAGCTGTAGAGAGAGATATCGCAAATACAGATGGACTAAACAGAAGCAAAAGAACAAGCAAAGCGCCTGTAGAGTGGGGGCGGGGTGGGAACTGGAAAAGCTGACCAAAATTCTGCTGATTTCAAAATCGGATCTAAATATTTATCTATCAAATTTTGATTCATTTTAATTCTTTGAATTTGTAGAATTTCAAAAGTGCCCGGTAACTGTTTAGTTTTGCTCGCTAGTATCTTTAGCTAGATATATTCTGCACCACTACATCAGGTGTATTTTCATCTGGTTGGAATTTATTTGAGGGTTTTTTGTTTTTATTTACTGAAGTTTACTCAAACAAAAAGTCCCAGACACTTTCAGTTGCCCACAAATTTTACGCTCAGAGTAATAATTCCGCTATTTCAGATCTGCTTAAGCGATTAGCCTATAGGAACAGTTTTAATTAGGAGCCTGCTTGCATTAACCTTATAAAGCAAGAAAATCGCAGAACACAGCTATATCACCACGTCTAAAGTTTAACTGATAGCAAACACTAAACATATTTCGAAAATAAAGATAAAGGCATAGAACGCTAATCGCGCAGTGAAGATGAAATCAGAACGCGAAACACTGCGTATTGAGTTCGCAGTATCAACGAAACGTTTCAATATGAAGCAGCCTTAACAGGAATATTTTTACACCCCCACACAACCCCCCTCCACAATTTGAGACCGACACCCCACACCACCAATCTCAGTTATGGGACACAACCCCCCCCACCCCCCACAATTTGAGACCGACACCCCCACACCCACCAATCTCAGTTATGGGATGACCTTTTTTTGCTTGTCAGACTTTTTTGATAAACAAGCAAGTCGAATTAATTATGCAAAGCGACTGCGAAATTAAATAAAACAGCAATAATACTGGCATAAATTGCTTAATCTATGTTGTAAGTGAGTAAAGCTGCATGACCTGCTAATATGCAATAGACAATACCCTATAGCTAAACAGCAGAAAGCTAATTAATTAGCTCGTTGTAGCTGGTTTCAAAAAATCTGTGGTTTTATTTTGCCAACGTTGTCTATAATAAAAAAAGGCGTTGTCAAAAATTAAAACGTTAAAAAACGTAAAACACGTAGGAAAAATTTTAAAAACCTAAAAACTTTTATTACGTCTACGAGACGATTTTCAATGTGCATAGAAAGATGCTCGCTTCGCTCGCTCGCGCTCGCTTCGCTCGCAGTGCATGATAATACTAATCCAATACCTATACCTAATACCCAATCATTGAATTCATGCTGAACAACATTTCAATGATCGCCACCTAGCCAAGCTCTGCGCCACGTAATAATTATGCCTATGTACGTTAAAATCAAGCAACTGTGGCCATTTGTGACGCTGTACACGTATTTTTTGTGTACGTTAAAATGTACGTTAAAATTGCGCAACTTCCTCAAGCTAGGAACAATTGTTACCAATAGCAACGTCGTCGCACGCCCACCCCTCTGACGCTGCAATGACTCGACTAAACCGTGTTAAACTACGATTCTACGAACAATTGTTACCAATAGCAACGTCGTCTTCGAACATCGTTCACCAACGCATCGCGACGTAAGGACTAAACGGTCTAAACCGTCCACCAATAGTCAACCAATCAGAACGCTTGAAGGTAACAGAGAGACATACAGATAAGGATCTTAATATGATAGATGGGCAAGCACTGCAAATTTCAAGCAGTTTGGCTACTTAAAATATTGTTTAAAATCATAAGATAGCGCAATATGGGATTCAGCAAACATCACAAAACTGTGACAGAATGAGTTTCTTTTTCTGAGAGAAATAGTCGCCGGTACGGAAAAGTAGAATTCCAAAGTTTTCAACGTAATGATGACTTCCCGGCTATCACCATCACAAGAAAGCATCGATTATGCTGACTAGAAAATCAAATTCTGTAATACCAAACTACAGTAGCAGCAAATTTCCTTTGATTACTGTTATTAACATTCTTGTCGCTTGCAGGCAATCAGTTTTCTGAACGAGAGAACAACTTACTACTCACCAAGTACTTGAAATGTAGCAGTTTTCATGACTTTCCTTGGATTCCTTCTGTACGTATTGTTCGCAGTACACTCCAGCGTCAGTTCTCTTCCTTCCGACGATTTCGGAATAACGATGCGAGAGTCAACTCGACCGGCCGGATAGTCCTCCCCCGAAACGATCGCAACCAGCGATATATCCGGCCGCGGATTTCCTCCGGCCGTGCATCGGACCTCTTCGCCGACGTAAACGGTGTTTCCCGCAACACTCAACATCACATCCCTCACTGCGTCTGATTAGCAAATTTTAAAAAAATACACAAAATTCGTAAACGCGATTATACGTTTAAACCTGGTCGCCTGGCTCTTATCGCAATATCTCGGAAATGGGACAATGATCATCATCATCAGCAGCAGCAGCAGCATCATCATCATCACCACCATCATCATCATCAGTGCGGGGCAATTAAGAGGTGAACAGCGTACTGAATGTCACTATTCAGGAACTAGGGTCAGAATCGAACCCGCTACCCTTCGGTTGCGTATCAACAATCCTACCACTGCTCCACCGCCGGGCCCCCTTAAACAATGAAAATGACGTAACAATGCCGGTTGAAAGACAACGCAATCAGACCAGTGAAAGGAGTAAACGATATAAAATCGTTAAACGAATGACAAAAATATCACCAGCCATTGTTTACTGTAATAATGTAACAAAATATTTAGTCTCACAATCAAAGACAGGGTTATTGCTAAGAGTCCGTACGGCAGGCCTAGGCCACGGCATGGGTTAATATTGAACTCCACTTTGGGGTGGGGTAACTACTAACTAGGGTATTTGGCGCCCACGGCAGGGGGAGAGAAATTAAATTAGCAGGTCAACAAGTCTTTAATTATCAAACCCTGGCATTTCAGTGACACAAGATTAAAACTACAGATGCAATTTTCTTGCTTTTGCTGATGTGAACTGGTCTATGATGTGCTCAAAGTCAGTTTTTCCTCAGTTTCTTCTCTTTCTACGCCGAGTAGAGAGCAAGATCATAGAGCTATTTGGCGCCCCCTTCAAGCTGCGTCCGGGGGCAACTGCCCCTACCAGCCATACCCCAGCTACAACATCGCTGCCTGTTATAGTCGGGTCAAGTAAAGTATAGCAAAGTAAAATCTCGTATATTCATATAGCTGCTTATTCTTATGCGCTTAGTCTTTCTTGAAATAGCTTTAGACAAGGTGGGTTGTCGACCGGGCAAAGATCAGTGTATCCATGAGGTGGCAGGTCGGGCTGTTATAGCTATGGAGGTTAACTAACTTAACTTTAATATCGCTAGAAAGACGCCATTTCGACGCGAGCAATGTTGAAACAACTTACAAGTCACGTTGAAATGATAGCGACAGGTTTCATTCCTGTCGCCAAAGTCCACCTGGCAGATGAATACCTTGTCGTCTATCCCGTGCGTTGCATTCACCCGGAGTTGTTTCTCGCCGACGGGTCCTTCATCCGTAAGGTCCGAGTGGTCGCTGCTCGTCGCCTGGGCGCCCTCGCTGTGATGCCACCTGATGGTCGGCAGCTCACCAGAGTACCTCAAACCACACGTTAAAGTGGTGCTCTGTCCCTCTCGCAGCTGGGTTTCACCGCGACAGTACTGTTTATCTAGAAACCCAGACATACGTAAGTCAATCAATCAATCGATCGATAAATCAATGGATCAAGCAATCGATCTATCAATCAATCAGCGAGTCATTGAGTTAGTGAGATAGTCATTGAGTCAGTCAGTCATTGAGTCAGTCAGTCAGTCAGTCAGTCAGTCAGTCAGTCAGTCAGTCAGTCAGTCAGTCATAGAGCTTCTTTAGCGCCATCATTATAATGCATTTAGAATCGATGGTCTCTTCTTCGTTGTTAAGATTCTTGTCCGTGGCCTTGCATGCATATGGACTGAATATTTTAGGCCTAATGAAAACATTAGGCCTAGATAGTTATATGGTTCATTAGCTTTGCCTACAGCGTTTATGGTGAGCAGTATATCCTTTTTTCCACACCGTTTCTCTATTTCGCAATATATCAACATTGTCGATCACCTATTCTGGACAATACCCCCAATGAAAACAGAAGAAGATCGTAGCAATATTAGCGTTCCATTGGCAAATGCATTTCTACTACATCTTCCAGCGATTGGGTCCTTAGAGGATGGAGCCAGCGAAATTAATATGACACGGTTCAAGGATAACAAAATACGTCTCTGTCTCTCTCTCTTTGTCTGGCACTGTCTCTGTTTCTGTCTGTCTCTGTGTCTGTCTTTGTCTGCCTCTCTTTCCCTGTCTGTCAGTCTCTCACTCTTCTCTCCGTCAGAAGGTAAACAGATGTCAAATAATTTTAGCAGTAAATGTTTTTCTATAACAAGCAGCACTATTCCCATGGCATTCACTATCATGGCTTAGCCTTTTTCTGTTATAGTAACAAGACAAAAACATTTGACGGATAACAGAGAACGTTTAGTACCGGTAATCTTATTACTAAAAATTTAACGCGAATTCGCCCTTAAAAATAATATCGTTAATGTTTTTGAGGTTCCATTTATTATTACTGCCAGTAATGAGAAGTCTAGGCTGGCGGGGTTTGGCAGAATTAAAGTGAAAGGCAATCAATTTGAAAGGTTTGTCACTTTCTGTCACCTCAGGGCAAGCAGCAGCAGAAGATTTACAACGTTTCATAACTTAATTCAGTCGTTCGATTCCACCTCAAAGACACGGAATCCGGCAAAATTTCTAAGACAATGATATTCAAGTAGGCGGAGTTCTGATCAATAATTGATCGATTTGTCGCTATCACTCCCATAAAGAAATAATTTCATCATGGAAGTGAAAGCGACACGTCTCGCAAATGGTGCCCCAGTTTCAAGCACAAACAAGCGGTTTAGCAATCAACAATAATTTCTATTGGAAGGCAGAGGAGGAGTAGAAGGAGGGGAAGAAGGAGGAGGAGGAGGAGGAGGAAGAAGAAGAGGAAGAGGGAAAGGAGGAAATAGGCTCGTGTTGATCTTACTCGAACGTTAAAGGAAGGACGAGGGGTCATGACTCGACCCAGAAACCCCTCCACAGTGGTCCCGTCTGATCACGGAATTCCGCAAAGGCTGAAACCGCGGTTAAATTTATCCAGCATGACTGGGCAGTTGACCGAGAATGAGAGACAGAGAGACAGAGACAGAGGCAGGCAGAATAAGATAGAGACTGCAGCAGGCGATTGTTAAACAATGAGCGCCAAAGTTCGGGTGATATAAATAATATCGGAACGAGTAAAGAGAGTACCGCACAAACTTCACGACAGTCAGAGCTTTATCCAGACTCCAGGCATGGTGATGGGGGGATTGACTTGGCTGGAGGGGAAGAGACTCAGTCCAATGCAAAAATTATTTGTGTCAGTGCTGAGATTGGGGGGGGGTTGTGGTTTTGGAGAATCTCCCCACCCCCAGCAGGCCTGGATAAAACCCTGACGACAATACAGAAAACAATAATGATCTACTATTTATTGTGGGCGGATCCAGAAAAGGGGCACAAGAGCACATGCTCCCTCACACATTCAAAAAATTTTGTTTTGCTGATTTCTTATCATTACAAAAAGCTGAAAAGCTATGAAGCTATAAATAACTGAATTTCGTCTTTTCGTCCCTTATAAAAACTGCTTTAAAACGCCTACAAATTCACGAAATTTTACTTACTTACTCATTCACTCACTCAATTACTCACTTACCCACTCACCCACTCACTCACTCACGTACTCAATTACTTAATTTATTAATCAATTAAATGGATTATTTAAGTACTTGAGTACGTACATGTAAGTACAGTACTTGATTACTTATTTAGGTATCCAAGATGGAGGATGCGCCTGCACTCACCATGAACAGTCAGTCTGTAGTGCACTTCGTTGGTCCTTCCGTCCGATTCGCTGAAGCACGAGTAATCTCCGCTGCTGTCGAACGACAGGTTCGATATCTTCAGCTGATAGTTGCTTCGATCGATTTCGAAGTTTGCTCTGTTCGGATGTCTTCCGTCGATCGTAAACGTTGGGTTGTTTTCACTCTGAAAGATGACGATTGGACCGAAAGCTGACGAATACACCTGGTCGTTCCACAGGATCTTCGTAGGCTTCTTCGAGTGAGACACGGGACACGTAAGGCTGACGCTATTACCGACTAAAACAGACTTTTTAATCTTGCTGCCTTCGCCAACGACGATCACCAGTAACACTGAAATTCACGCATTTTCACAATGCTTATAATCGTCAAAAGTGTAAAGTAACCAGTCTATCACCGACAATATACAGCAGATGCGAATTATGTGTTTTTTAAAATCAAAGGTAACAGTTGCAATGAACAAATAGAAACTGGAATAAAAGGATTTATGCGCGACAGTGGTTTTCAACACGGGATAAATCCTACTAAACCACTAAAACTCCAATTATTATTATTATTATTATTATTATTATTATTATTATTATTATTATTATTATTATTATTATTATTATTATTATTATTAGTAAGTAGTAGTAGTAGTAATAGTAGTCGTCGTAGTAGTAGTCGTAGTAGTAGTAGTAGTAGTAGTAGTAGTAGTAGTAGTAGTATTAGTAGTAGTATAAATTACTAATTAACCGGAATTACTACCAGGTTCATTGAATTTTCTGGCTGCTAATAATAATAAAATGTTTAGGCCATACTATTGATAGTTTCATAATGCAAACTCTTGAAGGCCCAGGATGAAATTGGTCGGTAAATAGTATTATAGAGACACACAATTCGACACATCTTCGTAAACATGATTGCCTCACTTCGTACGTTGAAAGGCGCAAGGTCCAAACGTGCGCCTGATGTTACACAACACCGCAGCTATTGGTCGGGGTCATAGCTGCACACAACTCGTTTAAGTCAAATCACAGAGACAAGCATTGACATTCAATGTATCACCTTTCGAACGTCTTGAAACAATTTTTACAGTACGGCTCGAGAGTGCATTGTTGGTCTAATTTGGACAACAGGGAATTTTCCTCAACCACTAAGGGTAGAATAATCGGTGGCGCAGCCAGGATTTCGAAATACGGAGGCATCTACGCTTTCAGCTGAAAAAGTCTTGACGAGCAAAGAAAGAAAACGCTTTTAATTCCTTGGATTCATTCTCGTACTACCTACCCCTCCCCCAAACTATTCTACGAGTTTGTACGAATTCCACGACCGGTACCTGTCCTAATCAGTGTTTATTCTAGGCCTGTTTGGGGAGAGGAATCCCCCCAAATTAAAATTTTCCCCCAAAATGTGTATATGTTGGCTTGGAGGATGGAAATTTTCCCCCAAAAGCGTGGAGAGACAAATCTTGTCCCCCTCAAACATTTCAACCCCCCCCCTCCCCCACTGTCAAAGCGGCTAGAATAAACACTGGTCCTAATAGGTGGCCCGTCCCCCGTTGCTACGCCAATGATAATGATACAGAACCCAATACGGCAGATATAGGAAATAAATCAAGCCCCTTGTACTACGAACCAGAGAGCTCCGACTGCTAGTGTACAGAAGTCCTTGGTGCATGCGACCACAGGATTACCATCTCCCTAAACGTCTCACGTAAGTTAGACCGACATATGAAATAATCTAACATGTGATAATTTCCAATTATAATGCTAATTATAATTTATATAAGTTATTTATCCGTGAAATTCCCAGTGGAATTCAGAACGAAAGTGTCCCAGATCACCAGATCAATTCGTTTTGAGAATTTCACAGCAACATCACTGAGCAACGCAACATGTAGCTTTTCATCATAGACTTGGATTTACATTAGGTACATAAATAAACAAATAAATAATAATAGTAACTAAGTTTTTAGTGGTTTAATAAGATCACTGGTGTGTTGAAAACACTGTTAATCAAACAGGTCACAAGCATTTTCAAATGGCTATCAGTACTTCGTTTTTATTTTGCTGAAGATGCACAAAGCTGTTAAGTTATCTTTCTCCTTAAACGTATCTGAATAATCACAAAATAATCTATGTTTTTGCGCTATTAGAGTCTTATTTTAGTAATACTCGCTCAGCATGAGTCACGACTCATGCTGGGCGTTTTCAATTATAGAAAACATAATCATCATCATCTTTATCACCTTCTGCAGCAGCAGCAAAAAATGTGAAAATGGTCTGATCAAATCTGCGTGTGGTAAATGAGTCCATCTAAACGGTTCACAACAGACACGTGACTCGGTCTAAACGAGGGTTACGTTTTTTCGGTCTACCCTGTACCCGTCGACGTTCGTATCTTGACCCGATTTCTAATCCTACTGCCACAACAAGTGCTTTACGGTGTGGCCCAGAGCAGTGGCGGTTCCAGGATTTCTTGGTGGGGGGATGAAATGAATTCATAGGAAGTTGTTGCGGGGGAGCGAAAAGAGAGGGGAAAATCAATAAACTTTGCCTTAAAAGAAAAAGGCTGACAAGCAAAAAAGGCAATTTTTCCCGAATTTTACTAGCAGAAAAGGTCACCCGCAGTTCTTTCTCCGTCATTTTACTCGACTTTTACCCAAAAATAGTTTGACAAGCAAAAAAAGCCCGGTGGGTGGATGCATCTCCACTCATATCCCACGTGGAGCCGTCACTGGCCCAGAGCATCAGGACGACAACACTTTGAATTGGAACAGAGCACCAGGGTAACGTCAATAACCAGTCACGTGACTGCGTTTGTAACTAGACAGTCTTGCTACAAACGCTTCTGCCAATAGCGTCGCATATCATGTATCCAGAGGGTTTTCTACGTTATGTTATGTCATGTTATGTTATGTTTTGTTATGTTATGTTATAGGAGTAAAGCATTGCTTCGTATCTTAAAAACTTCCAATTTGCAAAGAAATTGACCATTATGAAACTTTGAGCCAAAAAATTTCGGAGAGAACGCAAAAATCCAACACTGGCGTCGCAGGACGCAGGCCAGATCTGACCTGACCTGACCTGACCTGACCTGACCTGACTTGGCCCACTTATGACCTTTCCCGTTTTCTTCTCGCTGAACAAGACCTTGGTCAGATAAACGTGAAAGAGCGTGTTCTCTGTTTGAAAGCTCTCGAAATCCATCTACCCTATTTTTCCTAAGATATCGCCACTTTCACGATATTTCCTGGAATTGAGCTATAGAAAGCTAACATTTACTCGTTTGAGGGCGATATAAGCTTTAAATTAAATGTGCAGATACGATTATTATTATTATTATTATTATTAGCAGTATTATTATTAGCAGTATTATTATGAGTATTAGTAAAGCAGAGACGAGCGTTAGGCATGTAACTGTGAGCTTAGAGTAAAAGCTAATTATTACATTCCTCTGAAACAAAAGCTCAGATATGCTCCAAAACTAAAAGGCGCATTGGTTCAATTAATATATTGTCACACGGTCAGTGGCGGTTCTAGGATTTCTTGGTGGGGGATGAAATGAATTCATAGGAAGTTGGTGGGAGGATGAAAAGAGAAGAAAAAAATCAATAAACTTTGCCGGAAGAGGCTGGCAAAAGGGATTTTCCCTAATTTTACTACACTTTTACCGCGAAAATAGGTTGACAAGCAAAAAAGGTCACCCGCAGTTTTCCCCCGTAGTTTTACTAGACTTTTACTCAAAAATAGGTTTCGCAAGCAAAAAAAGTCCGGTGGGGGATGCATCCCCACGTATCCCCCCACGTGGAACCGCCACTGCACACGATCTAAATTTCAGTTATTTCACCCACCGCACGAAGCCATCGCTCTAACTGCGTCCATTCTGTCGCTTTGTCGAAATCTCACGGAGCAGAACAACTTTCAAAACAACCGACGAAATCCTACAAGTATTATTCCGTTTATCGTCCGAATAGGAGCTCTTATATATTCAAGCGACTTCCGGAAAGGTGAATCGGACACAATGCACTAGCCGCTCGGATAACGACTTCTTGAATTCCAAATATTTCCTCAAATCCTCCAGTATCGGTCCGTTAGTCACAGGAAACAAGCGCTTTAATCGTCCATTAAACCGTCAGAATGACCGCCCGCCCGCCCAAGCCAGAGAGGCAGAGACCTCCAAGGAGCGCAAACTTCCCTCGTCCAGACCGCAGCGGTTGGCACTTCGAGTACGGCCGCTCGGCTCACGCATCTCGAGCTGCTGCTGCTGCTGTTGCTGCTGCTGCAACCCGCAGGCACTGCTGCTGCTGCTGCTGCTGCTGCTGCTGCTGCTGGAAACGAGCATTCCATTTGTACCGGCTGCGTGCAGCTGCAGTGATGATGCCGCTGCTGCTGCTGCTGCTGATGATGATAACCCAGGTCGTCGGCAAACAATTCTATAGAACAGATAGACTACAAAACTTACATCGGTCCGCACAAATAGGCGTTCGGTGTGTGTGTGTGTGTGTCTCCTGCGGTCATTATCTTGAGGCCCTATAGCGGTGAACTTTGGCAATCGCGGGGTCATCGGTCATTATTGTTTTGAAGCTGCCAAGACCAGCAGTTATTGGCTAGTTACAGCAATGGCTACACGCAGAGACGATTTGCCGGAAAACCAGTGTTTAATCTAGACTCCTGGACTCCGGGGGGAGGGGGGGGGGGAACTGACAAGGCCCTAGGGAAGTCAGCTTGGGAACTGCTGTTAGTTGATGTAGTATGCCAAAATTTCCGGGGGGAATTTAAAATTTCCGGGGGAAAGGCAATTTTCCCGGAAATGGCCTAGATTAAACAACCCTGCGGAAAACTTATTTTCCCAAAACCTGTATTTTTTACATTCTACGTTTTGTCTTTTAATATTTTAGTGTATTCTATTGTCCGTGTATCAGCAATTTATGTAACTGCATATCCCAAAACATCCTCCTTGTACAGCGAAATTCGTTGATTCGCTGCTAGCTGCACCTAAAAAACTAACACTGATCAGAGAGCGCTCTCTGTTGTAGGCCCACAAAATTTAATGTGGAATTCTCTTCCGCTATCAGACCTGTTAGGACCTGAGTCTTCCAACGAACTGTATACTTACATTGCATCATACAAACATATACTTACTCCAGTTGTATGTATCATCATCATCGTCATCATCATCGTCGTCGTCGTCATCATCATCATAATCATCATCATCATAATCATCATCATCATCATCATCATCATCATCATCATCATCATCATCATCATCATCATTATTATTATTATTATTTCTTTACCATTTCTTTCTCAGATCCTCATTATAGGCCGACTTTTCACTCCTCATTAGTTCCATTATTGCCTGTATTCACATCACCAATCTTTCCTTTGATCTTTGAATCTTTCACATTTACGTCACTGTGTACCGCAGGGATGCTCAAACCACGGACTGCGGTCCGCAGTCGGACCGCGGAGTCTTCTTGAAGGGACCGCGCCGAGGTACAAAAATTTCACGTTTATCAAATTATTACTATCGAATTTCATACATCGCGCTGAAATGATTTTTATCCTGCAAATTGAAAATGGAAAGCATTCATCTTACTTTAAAAAACTTCAGTTTTGAAGCGGCAAAACTTATTCATTTTTAAATTTGTGTGTTGTGTTTGTATTTTTATGACTATAACGTGAATTATTACTATAGCATGCATTACATAGGCCTATGTATATATATATATATATATATATATATATATATATATATATATATATATATATATATATATATAAGGGTGGGTCATAAAAAAGTTGCCCTATAGGTACCAAACCAAAATGCCATAACAGTTTTTTTAATTTTTGAACTCTCTAAGTACCAGCAACTTTTAGTTGAAAATGATGGAAAATTCAAAAAGATTACTAAATTATATAGGCCTATAGCTTGAACTTTTTAACTTGAACCTTTTGGTTCGGAGTCCTCGGACCCCCTGTCGAGTTTCGGCACAATTTTTCGGACAGCCACGCTAACGATTTGAGTAGCCCACGATATCCCAATTCACTGAACCACATTCAATGCCATCCTATTCTTCTTCATGGCCTTCCTTTTGTATTTGAAAACAGCAGTGGCGGCCCCACATGGAGGGCCCGAGGGGACCCGTCCCCCTATTGAATGCCTGCAACCCCCCTCATTGGCCTCTGTTTGGACCCTATACTTACTACTACATACCTATCAGCAAATGGTTGGCCCCATGCTTAGAAGTTGCAAGATCCTATGTTGACAGCGATACTAATAAAACGCATGTTACTCGGTCGTATGAAGGATAATAAACATTGCACTATTTGACGGGAGCTGGGAGTCTACCAGAGACACCTGTCTAACTCCAGCGATAGAACAAAACCGTTCCGACTAACCCACTCTAAATAAAGACATTATTGTTATTATTATGATTAATATGATTACACTGTGTTTTAATTATGATTATGATTATGATTATTATTGTTATAACAATACTACTACTAAAGAGAATAGAATACTACTATTACTACTACTACTACTACTACTACTACTACTACTACTACTACTACTACTACTACTACTAATAATAATAATAATAATAATTATTATTATTATTATTATTATTATTATTATTATTATTGCGCTGAGGTGAAGGAAAATTTTTGTTACTATTGTTTATCAAATTTTCGATATGAGTATGCAAAAGTATAATCGCAACTACTGTGGTTGTTTAAATTAATATTTTAAAATGCGCATACTAGAACCTGTTAGTAAGTAAGTAAGTAGAATCTCGTAAATTTGTATAGCGCTTTCGGGAGTAGTACCGTAGTAATTGCCGATACTACAGTACAAATTATTGCTCGATTTGGGGGAAGGGCTTATGCAACCTTCATCTACACAAGACTGGGAAGACCTTCCCTCACGGACGACGGTCGAAAATTTGGGCGTGGTGGGGGTTGTGGTCCGACTGCCATTTTCGCTCTGGATTTTGGAAATAAGTTCCAGACGCCAGTATTCGAAATAGATGCCTCGATCGTCAGCAGAAGGTGTTGACGCGTGTTTGTCGGCGAGCGGTAAAAACAGGTATATCTTCTCGGATTCTTTGTGTGTGTGTGTGTGTGTGTGTGTGTGTGTGTGTGTGTGTGTTGTGCAATAATCGGTTTCTGTTCTGCCCTGATTTCACAGGTCATGGGCCAACCCACGAACTCAGCAGCCTCTAAGAGACGGGGCCTTGGGAGATCGGTCTCGCATGATATAAAAATGGGAGTCGTTTGTAAAAAAGTGGGTAAAATTTAAAGAAATTGGGCGCTTTTGCACATCATAACAGTAGTAGTAGTAGTAGTAGTAGTAGTAGTAGTAGTAGTAGTAGTAGTAGTAGTAATAGTAGTAGTAGTAGTAGTAGTAATAGTAGTAGTAGTTGTAGTAGTAGTAGTAGTAGTAGTAGTAGTAGTAGTAGTAGTAGTAGTAGTAGTAGTAGTAATAATAATAAATAATAATAATAATAATAATAATAATAATGTGATTTAAAGCGGCTTAGGAGGCCAATTGAGCCTGTGTGTGAAAGCCACAGCAATGACTCCACGTTCAACGACCTAGTTTCCCAGACAGCTTTTGAATCCGTTTATTGTTTCAACTGTTATTATGCCGGCAAATTACTGGTCGAAAATGTCACTTACTCTTAAGTCTAATTATCGATTCCATGTGGGTAATCATGTATCAACAAATTATACAGATGCAATTATTGCCGTGCACGCCATGATATGTCGAGGAGTGCTTGCTTGAGAACAAGTGGTGACACGGTGGTGAGGTCAGACACGGTGGAAACACGAACCGAACTCCACCTTCGTTCGTATAATTGCGATGACTTTTATCTAGCCATGAAATAATTGTCGCTTTGCTTGCACGGCGTGATTCGTCTGAAACTACAGACATCGGCGCAAAACCCGGCGAGAACCTTCTGACTCATGTTAATTCGTGACTCATTCAGTCTCAGAGAGATTGCTAAGTCTTTCGTCCTATTCACCGTGTACTTTCACGTATTCAAGATAACGGTGTGATACTTCACTCCATTTCTCTCGGCCAGATTAGCAAATTTTAAGCAGTACTGTATACTTGCCCGAACATTAGCGATAAGAGCATGATAATACGACCTGGAGAAATGCAGATACGTGCGTCTGATAGGAGGTACTGTACCTACCAAGTACCAAAGGCGTTAGAGTACTGCTAAGGTTCGTGATGAAGTAAGTAAGCAAAATCTCTTGAATTTATATAGCTCTTTCTGAAAAATCCGGGTATCCGTGCTCTGGGTGTCTCTTTCTGAAAGCCTGGCTGCGCCACTGCTGATAAAGGATGGGTCGTGTTACAGCAGCCTGCCGAATCTTAGGAACTCTTTCTCTGTCTGTATCTGTCTGTCTCTGTGTCTGTCTGTATCTGCCTGTCTTTGTCTGTGTCTGTCTGTGTCTGTCTCTGTCTGTCTCTGTCTGTCTCTGTCTGTCTCTGTTTCTCTGTCTCTGTCTCTGTCTCTGTCTCTGTCTCTGTCTCTGTCTCTGTCTCTGTCTCTCTGTCTGTCTGTCTGTCTCTGTCTCTCTCTCTCTCTCTCTCTCTCTCTCTCTCTCTCTCTCTCTCGTGAATTTGCTTGGATGGAGGGGAAGAGACATAGTTCAATGCAAAAATTTCTCATTGCTGAAATTTTGGAGAAAATTTCGAGGTTTTTTTGAGGGCGCATGCAGGGAATCTCTCCACGAACAGGTCTGGATAAAACAATGCAAGTAACCGAAGGGCCAATGTTCTCTGAGACCGTTTCAACGTAACCAAGACCTATGTATAGGGCCTACAGCATACGTTGTTGAACACACAGGGCCACCGAGAGGAGGGACAGGTTGCAGAAGCCCAGGGGCCTGGCTATCTGTATGAGGCCCGGGGGGTTAGGTCAGGGTTAGAGTTAGGGCTTGGGCTAGACCGCTAGAGGGTTAGGGTTACTAACTCTATACACGACTAAAGGCAGAAAGCAGATGGGGTCCGTCGAATGCATTGTTTGCTGACGCCTACAAGTTTAAAAAAGGGGGGTCATCACCGCATTTTGCCACTTGATTTACTCCTCCAAAAATCGTTAAAGTGTCTGAGAAGTGAGAAGCAAAAGACGGTCGTCACCAGTTTTTCAACTTTCTAGGGACCACGCGTCTACTCTGCCCAGGGACCCGAAATATTTCTCGGCGACCGCGCCTACATAATGTTTTTATGCATTTTGCCGACATGAGTTTGAATGCGCGGTCTTACCAGCGGCGAACGCCTTTCAAGGCACATCAGTCTTATCAGTTTTAAAAGACGCGTACAAGGTTAGGGTTAAGGCCAAGGTCATTGCTTTCCAGACTGAATGCCTCGCTTTGGTAGAAATTTTTCAGGTCTGAAGGACGAAAAGACTGTAGATTAGATTACGATTACGACCTCGTTTTCGCGATAGCTGCTGCGTCATATCCGGTGTAAGCTCTATCCCAATTCACATTATAGCGCCTTAATCTGGCCAGTGCAAATAATTAGTGCTGTTACGGTTAACCGAACCGAACCGAAACCGCGGTTTTTCGGTCAAAACCGAACCGAACCGAAACCGCGGTTTTGACCATGCAAATTGGACGGTTTTCTTCCGTTTTAACAGTAGGTTAACGCTAAACCTAACAGATGGAATGGTTAAAACCAAGGTAACGTTTAAACCCTAGTGTTAAAGATTAACGCCTAACCTAGGGTTAAAAACGCGATTAGGTTATGGTTAACACTAAGGTAGATGATCTCTTTTTCAATGCATTAAATGCATTTAATGCATTTTGAAATGCAGTTCAATCAATGCACAGCTTTTAAACGCTAAAATAACGAGTGTTGTTCTTCTGGCATGTCTATATTTCTATGATGAGTTGAGTCTGACGTTAATTATTTAAATCAGTAAAAACAATGTTAAAATGGCTGGATTAGGAGTGTCGCAGTGCCAGTTTAGTGTGGAATGCCAATTAGCTCGGACACCTTCAAAATTGAGGAGATTGAGGCACCCCCAAATCCACAATCCTAGAAATATCCTGAGGCTGGTGGAGGGGTTCAAGCCCGGTTAGTGCCCATCGTCACTCCAAGACTTTCACACGTGCAGTAATGCCTCCTAAGCCACTTTAAATCATGCCGAGTTTAAAATTAGACCTATATTGGCAATTGCAGCAACTGAAAAGAGAAGGTGACTTAAATAAAGGGGCCGTCCATAAATGACGTCACGGGAATTTGCCACTTTTTAATTCGATCACGTCACGCAACGTCGGATGCCTAAAATATGACGTCACAACGGGCCGACCCCCCATTTTCAAAATCGCGTAACGTCATTTTATTTTTTATTTCTTATTAAAGTTCTCAAAAAGGTCATTCTTGTATTTTTCCCTCTCGAAAAACCCGGACAAGCAAAAAGAGGTCATAGTTTGTAACATTTTTTCCTCTCCAAAATCCTGAAAGCAAAAAGAGTTCACGGGTTAGGGCTAACCTAATCGCTAACCCTAGGTTAGGGTTAGGTTAACCCCTAACCTAACCTAGGTTAAAAATCCGAACCGAACCGAAACCGCGGTTTTTCGGTCCAAACCGAACCGAAACCGACCGAGACTGCTCGAGGTGAAACCGTAACAGCACTACAAATAATTTCTCTTATCATCGTCGTTTTTAACTGCTGAGGAAAATTCGCTCACTAGTAACGTAGGGCGTAGGCCTATACGAAGAAGTAGTCTGACCAATGACGTTATAGGTTCAATGCAATTCACGTAGGAACAGTCGCATATATAGGCTTATTATTACAGATGGAATGGTCGTGATACGCAAGGCGATGGGGCAGCGAATGGGTAAACCTTAATAAGAAAGATTAACGCCTCTTCGGGGCAGGGTTTAAACGCGATGACGAAAGAGGGGTGAAGTTGGAGGTAGATGGAGTCTTTGTTTCAGGAGAAAAGATTCTCCTGGTTGGGAGAAAAGCAGGAGGCCTAGTCCAAAAGATTTCTCTTCCACGCCTGTCCAATATTGAGCCGAAGAAAAGTTTCCGTATTGACAATAACTGTTAATTAATTAATTAATTAATTAACCGAAAAGAAAAGAAACTCGGGATCAGGATTACAGTGCATTTACTACAGACAGAGAGACCCAAGGGATATTATATATATATATATATATATATATATATATATATATATATATTGATCGTGCTGTTGAATATGCGTAGTAGTAGAAGATTCTGGGTTGGTTGGAGGGGAGGAGCGAATGGCTTCTGCCCATCGTCACTCCAAGACTTTTAAGTTATTCGTCGTCATGAGGGAACGAATTTAAGAGAAATTATCATAGATGTTAGGAGAGACTTCTTCCTCCGTTTTGCCCTCACACCCCCACCCCCAAATTCAAGGTCGACCCCTATCAAGTGTAGGTCAAAAATCGTGTATGGGGGATAGTATAATCGCCGTCTTTTTTAAATTCGATCACTGTGTGTTTGACATGCAGAATGCCTGTATTGTGGAAAGGCTGAAACTGCATTACACCCGGGGTTAAAACACCCGGCCCGCGGGCAACTTGTGGCCCGCCAGCTCTCAGAAAGTTTCCCGCGAGGCCTCACTATTTGATTTAAGCCCATGCAGCGTATTTTAATTAATAGTTTCTAAGATGCATTGACGTTCAAATAAAAATGAGTATCTTAAATAACTTAACGAAAGTTGCAATAACTTAATGTGCGATATACAATATTCTAGAGAAGCAGTTATCAACCTCCTGTGGGTCGCGACCCCGACGGGGGTCGAATGACAATTTGTCAGGGGTCGTCTGAGACCATCGGACATATGGAGTTGACGGGTTGTCTCTTTTCTTATGGGCAAAACTTGTTATTGTACAAAATTTCCCCATTGGTAGTTGCTAGCCTTTTTGTTTACTATAATTGTCATTTGAGAATAGACATTGCAGACAATTGAATCAGAATGATTTCAAACATTTTAATTGTCGTCTCATTATTATTTTAACAGTTTGCATTATGACCGACAAATAATTTTACCGCTGGGGGTCGCCACATCATGGGGAATTGCATTAAAATGGTAGCGACACTCCAAAGGTGGAGAACCGCTGTTCTAGAGCCTAGATTTTTTGTAATTTCGCGAACATTACTTTTGATTTTTATATATCCAATCGATTGTTCATCATAAGAATCTGTATCAGAATCGTTTGTAGTAGGAGCCTATGGTCTCAATTTTAGAATTTTATAACGTTGAGGCCCGCTTAAGCACAAAGATGTCAATGGGTCCATTTTTTAAAGAACCCAATCCAACCCAACCCATCAAGTCTCTAACCCAACCCGACCCATGCCGGTAATAGGGTTACTTGACTCAACACAACCCAACTCAACCCACCGTAATACATTACAATTTCTTGAACCATGACATGTTTTCTGACCAACCCACTATTAATATGGAAAAGTCTGACCCAACCCAACCCAATCCGACCGAAACCAACCGATCATGGGTTTACACAACCCATGGACAACTCTGCCTAAGCATCGAAAATAAGTTAGGTCTAGTACATGTGGGCGTCTACTTGAAAAGCGTGGGAACAACTGCCTATAAGGGCCAACACCCACGGATAAGATAAGGCATAGTATTTACCGACGTCTCTAACTGCAGTTTAATTCAATTATGTCTTTTCCCATTAGGGACCTAAGACATATTATGTTTCAGCCCTCGCTCGTATGGTCCATAAGGCACAGCTAAATGTGAGAGATTATACGAATAGCCTGAAAGCTAACGCAAGCTGTTCGAGCAAGAATCCGCTATAGTCATTTGCTATAAGGCCACGAGTCAATCACGGCAAAATACATCAAGAGATGTATCACACATTATACCTGGTAGAATAATAATTGAGCGCGTTCTCTCTCTTAAAGATTTAGCGGTGAAGGCAGGGATCTTGAATCGGGGCCAAAGCCCAGCGGACATATCGCAGTTATTTCTTTTTTTACAGCTGACATTGTGGATTGACAGCTCAATAGAAAATATGAGTAATAAAATAAAAATATAAATAAATAAATAGTATAAGTTAGTTTAGTTTCTTCCATCATTATTATTTTTGATCAAATTATGATGCTGATACGTAAAATGATATAAATAAATAAATAATATATAAATAAATAAATAAGGTGTCAGGTAGGCCCTATACAGTAGATTGGTATAATCGGCATAGGGACTGTCCATTAATTACGTCAACAAAAAAGAGGAAAGGGGTTTTGAAAAAGTTTGACAGTTGTTGACAGGGGAGGAGGGTCAAGAGAATTTGACGTCAACAATTTCACTTTTTACAAATAATAAAAAATAGGAAATTTCATGGAATACTACTTATTACAATGGAAAAAAGCATGGCAAAAAGGTCATCACCACCACATTTTCACACTCGATGAGCAAAACAGGGGGAAAATGGTCATCACCGCAAAAAGAATAACCTTGTTATTGGGACCTGTCATTGATCTTGGGAGGGATCAAAAGTTTTTGACGTAATTATAGGGGGGTAACTGAAAGTTGACAGTTGTTGACAAGGGGGAGAGGTCAAAAATTGCCAAAAAATTGTTGACATAATTAATAGACAGTCCCATAGATAATGAATTGATAGGCCTATAGAGTTGATGATTCGTGAACATCATTAATATAGTTTAAAAATAGGGTGGGACCGAGAATGAAGTCTTGAGGGATTCCACAGGATATACTGTAGGCCTATAGGCTATCTAGTCTACAGGTATGCCGGAACGAGGTGGAACGGCATTCCGGAAAATCCGATGACTAGTCTATTTTTTAATTGCGACATTAGCCTAAGTTTGAAAATAGAACGTTTGAACAAGAATTACCGTCTCTCATTCAATTTTCTTATCATAAGCTTGCAATTTATTTTATCGATGGTCCAAACAATTAGAATAGGCCTATAATTGTACAGCCGCTATGACGTGTTGACAACTTACTGCCGACTATTAATGCGATTGTTGTCCTGTGTGGAAGGTATGAGGTGAACCAGCTGAAGGCAGTTCCACGGATGCCATAGGCCTATTGTCTGAATATGAGTAGGCCTATAGTCTATAGACTGATCAAGACGATTCAAGAGTATAAAATGCCTTTGAGAGATCGATGAAGATGCCAAGAGTAAATGAGTTATTATCGATTTTAGCACTATCGTTTAGAAAGAAATCACTATAGTCTACAACAGAATTGAACTGATTAAGAGGCCCCAAGTGAGACTGAACCATATATAGGGCCAGGCCAAGCTGTCCACTGTTAGACCCACGCTACTTTGCAACTTTTATTTAATACTTTAGCAACTATCTTATAGTTAGACTGCTCTACTGCTGCGGCTATTCGAATCTGCGTAAGACATCATCACCATGGCTAATAAAATATCTAGAATTAAGCAGAGGTATCTATAGTATAATAAATATATTGCTCTGGAATTATGTGTTATACTGAATTAGCATCAAACATTGGCGCTATAGAAATATGTGCTTAGGCGAAGGGTCCACATTGTTGTAGCGCCAAACTTTGATTCGCGTGTAAACAATGTTTTAAATTAGAAATTTTTAATTCTTTTAAAACGTTCTTCGAATATTTAAAATTTTTCGGGGAAAATAAAATAATGTCTTTCGACGACAAAGGTCTCAGAATTAATCGAATGTAAGATACGCTTCACGAATTCGAAATTTAGACTTTTAGAGCGCTTATGGATAGTTGGAATTGCTGGATCTCTGGTAATTGTGAGCACAATTACCCTATTACTGTCTCTTATTGTATCTATTATTTTCTCTTTTATTCAGTGACTCTAATTTAAAATGATATGTTGGTGTTTCCATTTTAAACTCAGCTCAGCCATGATTGAACTCCGCAGTATCACTAATGAGAACGTCAAATCCGTCCAGAGGCTCGACCAGATAATTTTCCCGGTAACGTACAACAAAAGCTACTACAAGGATCTACCAAATCTTGAGAAATTCGCCAAACTCGGTAAGTTGCGTACAATGGCGTGCCAAATAGTGGTGGATGCCCGGGGCCAAAGTAAATTTCGATGCCCCTCCACCTTCACTCTGGAATTAAGACAATAATTATTGTCCAGCAATAAGATCCTTAATATGTCCTACTGTCATCTAGAGTTCAACCACGTCTCTTTCTGTTTCTTTTTTTCATAGTCTGCCTTGCTGCTTCTCCACTCCCACTCCAACTGATCTCTGGAATTGACCTTGTCCGGTTGAATACAAAACTTCAGCTATAGCTATTTCAACTGTAGATTAAGCACATAGGAATAAGCAGATACTGCGGTACCTGCTTTCGAAAGCGCTATAGAAATAGTGATTACACACTGGGCAGGCAAACGGGTTCAACAGGAGCCCCTGAGGTTGACCCAGTCTTATATTCTCTAGAGGGCAGTTGTAACATCGAAATGAGGAGCAGCGTTTGCTGCAAAGTAAAGTGCGGGCCTAGATGTAACGGGAATTTACTTACTTACTTACTTGCCTCGGTGTTAGGTGCAAAAAAAGGTTGCCAAGACAATTGATCATTTTAAGGGGTTTTATGAAAAAAAGTGTTGATGAGCAAAAAAGGTCACTGAGTCAATTTGGATGCCCCATCTGGTGGATGCCCAGGGCCACCGCCCCTGCACACCACTGGTTACGCAATCTCGATCATGTAATCATCGGTCTATCAGCATGAAGTAATGTAAAAATATTTGATCTCATGCATAATCTGAGCATGCATCTCTTTCAATAATTTTAACAGCATGCATTGATCCATGTGGAAGGGGCAGGTCAAGGCCAAATGGGGAATAGAACACAAATACCCCTCCAAACTGAACCTCTGGTTCTCCAAACTGAACCTCTGGTTCTGTCCCTGCTTTACAAAGGTAACAACATAGTTAAAATATTTATAAAAGGGAGCAGTTTTATTATTAAAATGTCATAAGATGACTTAACGTGATATATTTTGAGGCTGGTTTTGAAGAATGTTTTCTTACTTTGCAGCTTGTGATATCTGATGGATTTTTATCAATCAGGTCGATTAATTTGGTATGATGTTGGTTTAATTTATGTTAGCATTCTACAATGGTGCGATGGTTGGAACTGTCTGCTGTCGACGTGAAGTAATAGACCTTCAGAAACGCCTTTACATAATGACACTTGGCTGTTTGCCTACTCACCGAAGGCTCGGAATTGGTAAGCGGAACATGGTAAAAACAAACAATTTTTTAGCACTTTAATGATAAAGTTATTAGCCTTAAACCTGACCACACCCAGTGGCGCCCTCAGACATTTTCCCAGGGGGGACACAATGGTTATGGTTAGTATAGTGTTTAAGATATTTAATTCCACAGTTCTTAGTTAAAGTTAAGTTTCTCAATGTCACATTTTATATCAGTAGTGATTTAGCATGAAAATATTGGTTAAGCCAAAATATAGTTAATTACGAAAGTAGATTTGCATTTTCGAGGGGTGTCAAGTGCCCTTCTTGCCCCAATGTGTGGCACCTGATCACACCATAATAATATGGTAATAATATCTATTGCTTGACAATGGGCATTTGACTGCACAGGATATGCAATCTTTTGTATCTGTGATTGTATTTAGGTTGTTTAAAAGCATGACTGATGCCGTGTCATGTAAACTAACAAAGCAAAAACAATGATTCAAGTGTTCAGTGTTGACAAGTTCTTGTGCTTCAAATAAAGTTTACTAAGGGCTCCATATAGTAAAAAAAGTAAAGGTTTCACCCGTAGGCTCAATGCCCGTAGGGTCCAGCCAACAGCCCATAGGTGGCTAAGCCATACATCGGGCGGTCGGTGGCCAGTCTCTTCCGCCCGAACCTATGGTTAAAATGTTGCCATTGCATCATTTGTGTTTACCGCCCTCCTGCGATTAAGGTGAGTCGACCGGGCTCCTACGGGATTGAACCCGTTGGATGGTGCCTGCCCAGTGATATTACCAATCTAGTACACAAAAAATTACCTCCTGCTCATAATCAATCTAAAAATTACATAATTTCATAATCAGGAAATCTTAAATTCTTGACAGAATTTTACATCAATGTAATTATTGGACGTATTGTGCCAATGATGTTGTAAATCTTAATATAGGCTCATATTTAATGTGAATTGTGTAAAAGATGCAAATTGTGTAACAGATGCAAATGGATGAAACTGTTTTATTCTTTCAGGAACTTTCATGCTAAATCATGTTTTACAGTTATGCAAAGACGAAGGAGGTTTTGAAAAAATCTACCTGTAAGAAAGTTTGAATGTTTTTATTTCCTAAATAAATATAAGATATTGAATTTGTTTTTGCACATCCAGCAGGAAGATGGCAGAAGTGATTACACACTGGGCAGGCACGCTGACGGAACGGGTTCAAGCCCTGTAGGAGCCCTGAGGTTGACCCAGTCTTATATTCTCTAGAGGGCAGTTGTAACATCGAAATGAGGAGCAGCGTTTGCTGCAAAGTAAAGTGTGGGCCTAGATGTTTGGCTGGCAACTTACTCTGGGTTAATGGCATATGCCACCTGTGTCACTGTATGCCTTGGACACCGGCACCAACGCTTGAATCCGGCAATGGGAAAACTTTACTTTACTTTACATCACACTTTCTGATATTAGTCTGCATTTATCAATTTTGCTTTTTGTTTGTGAGTTGATATATTTTAAAATGCCAACTCACCATAAGAAATCATTTGCAGAATTGGTAATACAGTAGAGCTTCATTATAATGGGTTCGGTTGGTTATACTGGATACTCGATTTAGCATACCGCAATGTACAGTTCTGTGTGATGCGCTATCATTTCGGATGGTATTGGATATAACGTATCTTGAATATAACATATTCAGTTTTACAGACCCACTTAGTACATTATAGCAAAGTTCTACTGTACTTTACTAGGACTTCATAACGATGAATTTGGTTTATATTGAAGATATTTTCTAATTTATTATGAGTTTTTGGTTTTTCTCTGTCTAGCCACGTACACACAGAAAACGAGGAAGCAATTGAATTTTACAGAAAGTTTGGGTTTGATGTGACCGAACGAAAAACAAATTATTACAGGCGACTTCCACAACCGGACGCATTTCTTCTGGAGAAGGTGTTGAGTGGTAATGAAGAGTCCCTGTGATACCAACCAAAGTGCCGTTATGCCACGAAGTGTTCACATTAACAGTTTTTGCCGAGTGTGTTTATTGACGAAACTAGATTAATTATAATAGGTTTTAATTGTTATTTTGGTATAGTCTTTAATTATGTCTTTTTCATTCCTTTGCTTCTTGAATTTAGTTGAAATTGTCAACACTTGGCAGCATCTTGGTGAATGATGTGCAGTGGCGGCTCTATGTGGAGGTCCCGGGGGGTCCGTCCCCTCTTTGAATGTCCCCCATTGACCCCTCCCCCCCGTTGGGACCCTATACTTACTACTACACATACCTATTGACAAATGGTTGGCCCCATGCTTAGAAGTTGCCACCCCAACTCTCCCCCCCCCCGCTTGCCAAATCCTGGAGCCGCCACTGCTGATGTGAATTTGTTCATTGGAATATTGACAATAGTAGTTCAGCAACAATGAATATCAACGATTTAATTTTAATGTATTTCGCTCTGGTTGAAATCTGTCATCACTTATTCCTTCTGATAAAATGTTGTAGCCATAGGTGTAAACTTCTTTTTAGACCGCTAAGCTCAAGCCCTCCTCCACTTTATTGAGAGGCTAGGCTTTGAAAATGGGAGGAAAGGGAAGGGAGAGATATAAAGGTTGTGCCCCCTCCCCCCCCACTTTTTCACACAAGTTTACACCTATGGTTATAGCAATGAGGACTGCCTCAATTTTCCAAATGAAATCGTATGTGCAATTTTACTTTTTAAAATTTGATAAGTCCTTTTAGCCTAAAAGCCTCGTGTACTTTTATGTTCGTTATGGAAACTCATGAGATTTGTTAATACTGTATACGATTTTATCAAGTAGAGACTGATTCATAAAGAGTGAATTATGAAGTTATGATAAATGAAGTAGATCATTTATCAAGCCATTAATGTTTATGAATAAATTTTATATTTGTTATCTACCAGCATCTTTAACAGCTCCTTTGTTGTTTTTTTATTCAATTTTTTTCTTGTGCTATCTTTACCCTATCCACGCAGTATGCACTATAATGTCCTCTATACTGCTACCTGAATGAGTTTTACAGCAACCGAATATCAGTAGAAAGTGACTGGGGAAAAGAAGAAGAAGAATCATTTATTTCTCAATGACATCGAAATAATAATATGAACACAATGAATTCAATTACATCAAAATGTAATACTAACTTAACTAATAACTAATGACTATTAATTTATATTATCAGAGCCTATATATATATATATAGATTTAATAATAAAAAGATAAAGAAAGAAAGGTAAACCAGTTTTCTTGAAATGTGAGTGCAAAAAATAAAATCTTTTAGTTGTGTCTGAATTTCGCCTATTCAGTATCCACGGACAATTCGAATCTTTTGGATCGTTTGTTTATTAACCCCTTAACTGGGGATCCCAAATATATCCGTCCATTTTACATTGAGTTACAGTTAAATACACGGTTAAGGGGTTAATGGTCGTCACTTATGTTGCATCCATTGTTTAAGTTGCATTACTCGTGTTGTTGTAAACGGGCTCAGACTTAGTCATTAATTTTGCGGTGTCTGATACCCAAAGCCATTTGAAACTCCTTCAATTTAAAAAATAGGAACCCACGGAGCCATGAATGTTACAGTAAAGTGGTGGCGTAGCCAGGATTCCGGAATGGGGGTGTCACGTCGACATTTCCAGGCGGAAAAGTCTTGACGAGCAAAAAACGCGTCAGTCTGCAACGCTTTGAGCTTCTTTCGTTCATTCTCATGTCCTTTCTTTTGCTTGCGAAATCCGATTGACGAGGTCCCAGTACAAATTTTTAGTCTTGTACTTCCCCTACCGGAGGCCAGTGGCTACTTGCGGTTTATGCCAAGTACTTTGCACTTGGATCGGAGGCCAGGCACTTGTACTTGTCTTTTCCGACGTTTGTTACTTTCTACATCTCTGCCTACATGTGATGTTTACTGGTCGGGCTGTTCCTTTAGGTTAATGACAAGCACATCCTGATTGTAACTAACTCAACGATATTTATGATGAAAATATCGCATTTTGGAACAGTGAAGTTCATAGAAAAGATTTTCAACAGGCTGTATAATGCAGCCATTAATTAGAGACCTTAGTGTGCCTGCTTCTGGCGCACCAATTAAACGCGTATTTTGCTGGCTTGATCGGGGATAGGGTTAATATGACCGATGCAAGACTATCATCTATTTTTTTAACTGTGATGATATTTAGATGATGTGTCAGTTTTGGTTCGGACAAACTGGAGGACAAAATGTCGCGGACAAAATGTCATGTAGTAAAATGTCATGGGGACACGAAAAAATGTCAATGTCAAAAATGTTGATAATACTTGGAGGCCAGTTTGCATTACTTGTACTTGTACTCGAAAGGAACTTGTAATTTCTCCGATGAAAACATCCAGTGGGAATTTTTGGAATGCAAGACTTGTACTTAAAAGGAAGGCCAGGGCCTACAGTTCAGTCGAGTGTCGTGTCTGCTTCTCAACGGTTTTATGACGACAGGTTAAGAAGGGGTCGTGCCCTCCCCCTCCCCACAGTGGCTACGCGGTTGATGCCCGCCACCCGTATTTGCACGGATCTTTGCTATTGGCACCGTATATCTTTTCCGACGTTTGTTATTCTTAAAAACTGCCCGGGTGATGTTTACTGTCGGGCGTTGTGTGTTTTGATTGTTATCAAATATTGCGTGAAAATATCGTCCAGATCATCTAAGATTTTCGAAGGCACCACTGCCCCTGCGGGGTCTTGTGGGGGTGGGGATCGGGCAAAAAAAGGAGGGCTTCAAAAGTATATCGTTTAACGTGGGCGTTCATGATGACTGGTTCGTGTAGAGATGAAACGCTACCGGTAAAAGCAACGAGAAGATGAGTTAGATAACCAGTTTGCATTCCAACGAACACAGAAATAGAATTTCTCCGATGAAAACATCCAGTGGGTGGAAACAGACTGGGGCTTATTAAAAGGAATGATAGGGCCTACAATTCAGTCGAGTGTCGTGGCTGCTAATGTATGATATCATGCAGTTAAGAACAGTGGCGTAGTCAGGATTTTCCGAAGGGGGATAAGAACGACCATTTCTTGCAACTTCGACAAATCCTGACGAGCTAAAACGGTCGTCCCTTATTATTTCGCTTGGTTAAGTTAGTTATAGTCTATAGTTATAATACAACTATATTGAAATTTCTTGTTTGCTTCTTTTTTGCAACCTTAAATCCGATTTTGGCGCCTCTCCACCCACAGAATAATAATACGCAATAAAGATTTTTTGGTCGGCCAACCAAGGGGGTTTAACCCCAAAACCTCTTTGGCTACGCCACAGGTTATTATTTTGTTGTCTAAGCGTATTGTATTCTTCAACCCTTGTAAATATTAGCCTACTTTATAATTCTTACTTAAATCGATGCTCTGGGCACCAGTGGGCAGGCCGTACAGCCCGTACTAAACCAGTATAAACCTTTATTATTATTATTATTATTATTATTATTATTATTATTATTATTATTATTATTATTATTATTATTATTATTATTATTATTATTATTATTACCAAGATGCGACCAAAGAGAAAGTGATTGATTTTGTTAAACATCGTTTTGTTTTTTCTCCTGCGCCAGGCACATTCGTCTGTCAGATGAAAGCTGAAAACCTTCTCCGTACTAGAAAGACCTCGTCAAGTGGAGCTCACGCCTTCCAACACCGATTCGAGACTCGTCAAACTCGGTAGATAGAGATGGTGGCTGTTGCTCCCTTTCTTCTCTTGACTACTGTACATTCCAAAAGACTTATCCTTTGAATAACGGACTAGCGTCACTAGCGTCTATGATAAAACGGTGTTTTTACAAGCTAGTTCAGAGGAGTCGCCAGAGATTCGCCACATCATGTCTGTACCAGAAGGATATCGCGGGTTTTAGCGAATGAAGAATTGTGCCTTCTCCTACAGTCAGTCAGTCAGTCAGTCAGTCAGTCAGTCAGTCAGTCAGTCAGTCAGTCAGTCAGTCAGTCAGTCAGTCAGTCAGTCAGTCAGTCAGTCAGTCAGTCAGTCAGTCAGTCAGTCAGTCAGTCAGTCAGTCAGTCAGTCAGTCAGTCAGTCAGTCAGTCAGTCAGTCAGTCAGTCAGTCAGTCAGTCAGTCAGTCAGTCAGTCAGTCAGTCACATGGTAGAACTCAGTCAGTCAGGGTCGGTTCTGTTAGGGAGGTAGGATTCGATTCAGTCAGAAAGTCAGACTCGTCAGTCGGTCCGTCAGTCGATCTGTGTGTTGTCATGAAAAAATCAAAAAAATCGCAGAAGTCGTCAGTGTCGGTTCAAACTTTGAGACCTAGTATCAGGGCTAAGTCAGTCAGTCGGTGTACGTGACAGAACTATCACTAAGTCTGGCCGTGTATGTCAGTCAGTTCAGTCAGTTGTGAGCGGTCTTCGAAAGGACTTCGATCAGGTCCTCTTTGTTGTCAGTCAAATAATTCCATAGAGGCTCTTCACCCAGTCCCTTAATAAATCGAAATTACTTAATTAATTAGGTCTATAAGGCCTAGACACGATCAGTCAGTCAGTCATTAGCGCATAGAATAGTTCAATCAGTGCAAAAAGATGAGAAAATTATTTTCGGTCAGGAGATTGCCGCTCAGTAGGTTGACATATATTTCAGTCAATGTTCAAAAGGAAGATTTCAACTGCGGTAACTGGGTCGGTTCCTGTTTTTCCATTGGGATTCGATTAAAAAACAGAAAGTAGACTTTACACTGTCGGTCCCGATCTGCGTGTTGTCATGAAAAAAATCAAAAAAAAAATCGCAGAAGTCGGGAGTGAATTCCAAACTTTGAGACCTAGTATGGGCTAAGTGAGGCGGTGTACGTGACAGAACTATACTAACCTGGCCGTGTATGTTCCTTGTGAGTTGTGAGCGGTCTTTGAAAGGACTTCGATCAGGTCCTCTTTGTTGACTACAAATAATTCCATAGAGGCTCTTCACCCAGTCCCTTAATAATCGAAATTACTTAATTAATTAGGCCTATAAGGCCTAGACACGATGGGGCACAGGGAGTCACCCGCATTAGCGCATAGAATAGTTGAGAAATTCGTGCAAAAAGATGAGAAAATTATTTTCGGAGAAGGGAGATTGCCGCTACAGTAGGTTGACATATATTTCACAAAATGTTCAAAAGCCAAGATTTCAATCTAGTGTTACGGTAACTGGCACCTTATAATTTTTTCCATTGAGCCTCCGTTAAAAAATCACCTAGTTGGGTCACACCAAATCGGCCTGAGTATGCATGATGTTGCCACATATTCTGGAATCCTGACTTCCTGACTACGATACTGGGACTATCTGCAACAAAACAGATTAGAAATAGGCCTGCCATTTATTTTTTAATTAATGCGCGTGTAATTCTAACTTAGCGATTAGGCGATAAAATCGGAAAATAACGACAGAGTCGATCATGCTTTTGGAATTCGTGTGAAGAAACGATTTCTCAGCTATCATCGAATTTCGCCTATACTGGCGCTTTTACTTAACGGTATACAGTACTGTACTTGAACGGAGAGCCTGCGATGCGTTGGGCCTAAGGTTGACTGAGGCTTGGAAGTAATCTCGGAAAGTGCGATTGCCAGCTGCGATCCGCTGCAGACACTCGGAGGAGTCCAGGAGATAAACGGACGGAAAGATTACGAGCCACCGGAGCGATAATGATGCCGGTCTTGGGAGCTCTTCTGTCCGACGCTTAATTAATGACCAGTGATCTTTTGTGCCTCATCTCGACAGAAAGAAAGGAGCGCACGCCTGAACTAGCGCCTGACTGTAAGAGCGGTGGGTCAGACCAGGCAAAAGGGATAGCTGGCCTCAAGCGGTATTAAAACAATTAGAAGCTGGCTCCAGGTATTTAGGGGTCCACAGGAGGCAGAGGCAGACTATACAGAACCATTCTAAAACATGTTATTTATATTTATTATTAAGGTTATTATTTTTAAAAATTATTTTTATTATTATAAAAACAGAAGAAATTCTACTAATTAACTAAATCATTTAAAATCCAGTTATCATCATCACCACCACCACAATCGTCATTGTCATCCTCATCCTCATCCTCATCCTCATTATTATTATTATTATTATTATTATTATTATTATTATTATTATTACTTTATTATAGTGAATTTTGCAGGTCACGTGACTATTCGCGTTAAATGCCAAGACTCCGTTACGTTCTCAGCTACATCATATACATCATATGTGGTCCCCAATTTAGAACCAGACGAAAGACCATCTCTGTGTGTGGTCTTCTTGTCATCACAGCCCCCTCTGACAGCGCCAATGTGTTAGACCAAGAGGGACGCCAAAATAGACTAAATGCAAGTTATAGTCACTAGGCCTAAACCTATGCGTTAAATTTATCTTCAGTGATGCATTTTTCGAATTTTAATATCAACACCAAGAAACCTGAAAGGCCTAAAAGAGGTCGGAGTTATAGACTTAGTACGCAACCGGAATTAGGCTAATAATAGGCCTACGGTATGTGCGAGGAAATTTCTGTGAGCCAGACGGCTAAGGGGCGTGGTGCAGCGAACGCTATAGGCCACGTGATTCGACCATTTCAGTTCTAAAGTTCAATCACCGTTATTCTGAGTTTCACGTGTCTACGTGACTTCAACATGAGTCATTTAGACATGTTATAATGCCAAGTTGATGTTTTTAAAAATTATGTCGACGAACAATTTCTCTCTTTCTCCTTTATCAAAAAGACTAACGAAGACTATTTTCTTCAAGACTAACGAAGACTATTTTCTTTAAGCCTAACGAAGACTTTTTCTTCAAGACTAACGAAGACTATTTTCTTCAAGACTAACGAAGACTATTTCTTCAAGACTAAGACTAGTTTCTTCAAGACTAACAAAAACCATTGTCTTCCGAATTAGGCCTAATGCTACATTTTGAAATTGAGAGACGTGATACTCTAAGATACTTTGGCCTTTCATTTTCTTGTTGTCTATAATTATTTTCCAACAAAATCAAGAAGCTTGGTAATACACATCAATATAACACACAAATGCTACCTCGAGTTAGAAATGCTTGGTAGAAGTTTGAAAATAGTCGATTGAGGGAATGGCTTTAGGACCATTTTGCCTTTGTGATCACATAATATCTAAGCATTCTCGTATGAATCTACATACGCAGCACAGCGTATGATGGAGAAGTTTAAGAGGAATTATAAGTGCACAGTGTGTTTGTGTGTAACTGCAAGTGCAGTTCCTGGCTGCACGAACTCTCTCTCTCTCTCTCTCTCTCTCTCTCTCTCTCTCTCTCTCTCTCTCTCTCTCTCTCTTACTACCGGCGCATATATTAGGCCTATATACTATTCCACGATTCTAGCTAGCGTCTGGCAAGCATATTGGCCGATGTCCTATAAGATAAACATCGTGGGGCGGCTCAATCACACCCTGCTGACCCACCGATTGCCCTTTCTTTCTACCCACAGCCACGCGTCCAATGAAACGGCCTGCCTTGGCGGCTAGGGCGGAGTCCCCAGACAGTAGGCGAACTAAGCATCTTACCTGGCTGTTACTAGCTATAGGATGCCCCGTATAGAACTAGAAGTACGAACGGTTCATTGAAAGCGGAGCGTAGAATCGTTGAACAGTTCATCAAAAATAATAGCGGCTGGTATCATCTCAATGATCTCACGATGGATTATCATAGTATCTGTCGCTTAGATATTCTCATTGCACTTGTGCTGGCCGCTACGTCCCAGAGTAAGTCCCGTCGGTTTTCTATTTCAGTTACTGAGCGTCGAATATTAAATTTAATGTTGACTAGACTGCTCTAAATTTTCAGACTCTGGTGTTTTTTATCATGTAGCCTAGACCTATTTAAGACGTGGTAAAGTTTGTGCAAAATATAAGCCGTGTGATGGCGTAAGCCGCGTGATTTGTGGGCTTGCTAATTGTATTGTATTGCACTGGACAACTTCTCTAGCGCCGTAGTAAAGCGAAGGCCAAAGTCAAAGGCGCTGTCGACAACGTTGACAAATCAACAAGGAACGGAAGATGCTGTAATATGGCTATGTTTTGCAAAAGTGTGTTTAGGGTACGAGTCTACGACAACATAGTCGCATAACTAAGTAACTACTGTAACTTAACTAACTAACTAACTAACTAACTCACTGAAGAACTTCTATAGCGCTACTTTATTAGTGCATTAGGTATCAGTCGATAGTTGCAGAAGCGAAGTAGAATTGCATTCCCAATTGTCAAATCAAATAAGTCATTCCGACGTTAAAACTACATGGTATAATGTTAGATTTCAATATTTTAGAATGGTTTAGAACCTGCTAATGAAAGTCCTTGCCTCATCTTTAAAATCCCGCTTGGAGTTCAAGGAGCGAAGCCATAAAACATGGTCCTAACCTTCTTGCGGCGGAGGTTCAACCTCATTACCTTCCACATACCCTCTGGTAGTCTCCCAAAAAGTGGGCCGGGAGGCCTCAAGCCTAAGAGGCCTAATAGAAGTTTGCGTCCATGTTGCCATGACAGCATATTCATCACGCGAGCCACGGACTCAGTGGCGTAGCCAGGATTTCCGGAAGGGGGTTGGTTTTCGGGTTTGACCGCGACCGACTTCGGAAAAATCTTGACAAGCAAAAAATGGTTATCCCCTCTATTTTTTCCTGATCAGCAAAAAAAGAAAGAAAAAAGATCGTCGCCTTTTAAACCCGTTACATTCTATAGCCAAGGGGCTTTAACCCCCAAAATCGCGTCCCAAAATTAAATATGCATAGAAACTCAGTAAAACTATTTTGTTTTCGGCAGCCAAGGGGAGGTTAACCTCCAACCCCTCCCTTCGCTACGCCACTGCACGGACTTGAGTCTATCTTCAAAACGCCCCCGTAACTTAAAGATGATCGGGATTTATTAGAACTAATTTTGATTCAGTAAAGCCATTATAAATAATATCAGCGATTAATGAACGGGACTCTTTTTCGCGGAGTTGTCATAAAGTTAATGAGACGGCAATCAATTAATGAAGGCAATAATTCTGTCATTCATTCTGTACTTTCCACTGAGACGCGACAGGTTGTTGAGTGACCACGGTTCAATCATTTTTCAAGCACCTGCGTTGGACCGGCACTCAACACCGTTACGCGTGGATGATCACGAATAGAGTTCTGTCGTGAAGGTTTTTCTGACAGTGGTTGCCGTCTGGTGGCAAAATTTAACCCCCGTTTGACCCCCAACCCCAACTCTTGACCCATGAAACATCACGCTATCTCGAACAAGGGTTAGTGACAGCTTAAAAACTTAACATTTATATAAGACAAACACACACACACACAAAACACACACACACATCTGAATCATGGTCCAGTTATAGTCAATGATATTGACATTTGTGCTACACAAATCAATCAGTTACTGTTCATTATTGAATTTATAATTTTTATATGGGGTATAAGGATTCCCCCCTCATATTTATATGTAGACAGCAGATATTGTGATATTAACAGATTTTGCGAAGGGAGTTACAAATGACCATTCCACCTAACTTCGGAAAATATTCTGACGTGCAAAAAAGAAGGTGGTCATTAGTTAGAGAGTTTTGAGAGCGGACAGCCTATACAACTATATTGAGATTTGTTGCTTCTTTTTTGCTACTCTTCCACCTACAGAATAATAATACGCAATAAAAAAATGTTTGGTCGGTCAATGAAAACCTCCACGCCCCCTTGGCTACGCTACTGATAGAGAAGACATTGGGTTGATTACATAGGCGCAAACTTCTATTAGGCTTCCAGACTAAAACTCCCACTTTTGGACAGAATACCATAGAAATGGAAAGATATGGGGTTGGACATCTAGTAGTCCATGGGCTGGACCTCCACTTTCTCATCGAGTGACCAAAATGCAGCAGGTCACTCATGTCACTCATCTTGTGCGTGCCCATTTATCGTTAAAGTTGTGGTTTGAAGTTGTAACCCCCAGTGGCCGAATTTTCACATAATTACTCTCGTTCTAAAATGACATTATCGCTTTCTGCCAAAATCGAACGCCGGTATAGTGAATTAAAAAGAATCCCCCTTAAAGATGAATCCCCAAGTCATTTTTATACGTGTAGTAAAGACTTCCTATCTCTTTATTATACCGTATGTAGAATATTAACTTTCTCTGAATTTTTATAGCTCCCCTATAATGATACGAAGTATAGTTTCTAAAATGATTTCATGAGATATTAAATTTTGCAAAAGTACAAAGATGAAGCTTCGTAAGTGAAATACAGTAATTAATCATGCAATAAGAGTAGCGCTGATGTAAGTGCAGAAAAAGTACGTATCAATCAAAAACATATAATATAGGAATCTGGAAACGTATAAATTTCGTATAGATACAAATGTGCTGTTTTTTAAGATTATTGTTAGCAGTAGAAATTCTATACAGGGATTCTTTATTATACGTGTAATACTGAGGTGCGATTCATTTTTTCAAGGGATTCATTTTAATTCACTACACCGGTATTAATATTTTAGTCGATGACAAATATTACGATTACAGATTTACAGTTACAATATTTGCCGAAACGTCTCAATTTCGCATTTACGTTCCCACTGTTGTTGTAGGCATATCCATCTTAATTAACAAAAGCTCACCTTTTTGCGTCAAGCGCCGACCCCCCCTGTTCCTTATCCCCTCCTTAAATGCCCGGTTGGTTATTTTGGATCAAGTTTCGGTCTGACGTGGAATGGTCCAGCGACCATTTTAATCAAATCCGATCAGAATATTGCTATGTCTGTTTACAGAGGCATCGAAATACAGTTTTTCATCAACTGTTTTGACGTCTGACAAACATTACCTTCCTGCCAGTTTCCTTTCAAGTGACCGCATGAAGTTATGTTCTCTAGTTCTCTCACTCTCTGTCTCGATGTTTGTCAGTCAGTCAGTCAGTCAGTCTGTCAGTCAGTCTGTCTCTCTCTGTCTGTCTGTCTGTCTGTCTGTCTGTCTGTCTGTCCGTCTGTCTGTCTGTGTACCAGTCTCATTAATTTATCTCGTTCGTTATAGCTAAGTCGATTTCTATTGAAGCGTCTATTAGTTTCCAATTTCCTGATTTCTGCCGTTATCAGGTGATGGGCCGGCTCTTTCTGCCTCCTCCTCCCCGTTGGGCCCATTACGGTCCCACACGTAATGACGTCCCTCTGCCGAACGAACGGGCGTCTGATAGATCGGCCGATAGTCCGAATGGGGCGCCGGGCTGAATGCCCCTTCTGACACCGAGGTAGCAAAGGGGACGCGGTGGGAAAGAGTCGGTCGTTGCCGCGTGTCATTCGGGGACAATGACCCTCGACCGATGGATGGGGGTCACAGCGGAAAGATTGCCTCTGTTGGACGGTGCGGGGATGGTGGGGTGGGTGGGGACTGACGATGGGGTAACCAGGGACATCTGTATAGAAGTGCTTGGGGGTAACCATGCAGGCTCCCGTCGGGTTTTATGTGTTTGTCTGCGTCACTTTTCCTCCTGCGGTAGAACTCCCGGAGGAGTGAATCAATCGCCCGGGGATTTTTACAGTGATAGTGAATGGAAGGGGATAAGGTAGAGGATGAAGGGAAATGGACGAGGAATGGGCGGGGGTGGAGAGAAGTCGCCCGGGGGTAGAATCCAGTTTGACCGCGTGGCAGATGAGTGCAGGCGTATTGAGTGGTACCGCTATAGAACTACCGGTATTTAGTCCCCGTTAGAGACACGTTTTCATTATTAAGCTATTATTATTATTATTATTATTATTATTATTATTATTATTATTATTATTATTATTATTATTATTATTAAGCATTTTTAAGGGGTGGAAGATGGCAGAGTGGGTTACGTGCTGGAGCGTCAGGCTGACGGAGCGGGTTCAAGCCCCGTTAGTGCCCCTAGTGGCTTTCACACAGGCAGTAATGCCTTCTAAGCCACTTTAAATCATGCTAAGTTAAGTTAAACGCAAAATGAATTATTTGACCTATACACAGTTTAAGAGCCAATGACGTTAGCCTACTATCTGTCTTCTTAACCCCTTAAATGGGGATCCCGGATGTCTCCGTCCATTTTACATTGAGTTACAGTTAAATACACGGTTAAGGGGTTAAGACATGGTAAGGCGCTGTTATGAAACTTCGCTCTAATACAAGACGTTAGTTTGCAAATTCGGTCCGATTGATGGGTGTTTACAGTGTTTTATCCAGGCCTGTTAGGGGGAGTCCCCCCAAAGCAACACAAAAATCTCCCCAAAATCTCAACACTGGCACAATTTTTGCATTGAACTGTGTCTTTTCCCCTCCAGCCAAGTCAATCCTCCACAAGGTCTGGAGTCTGGATAAAACACTGGAATTTTTCAATTAAACTTCTAAAATATTAGCCGTTTTAGTATTTAAAACGGTGTTATTTTTAAGGTCCCTCGAAAACAATTTTGCCCTTCGTCCCATATTTATCACGTGACTTTGGCCAGCCCCTCTCTATGTCTCAATTTTTGTCAATTTCGGGTGAAATTTTATCCGTTTTCCAGCGATTAAAAATGAAAATAAAATGGTTGGCAGCTATAGTTCCACTGCACGGGGAAAAGTACTGCACCGTAGCTCTTAGAGCAAAGTGCGGATCGTGGGTCAGATCCTATAACGGCAGCGTCAGATAGACGATGTAGATAATTAGATTCATCGCGCCAGCATTAGTGATGCGCGGTATCCGCGGGTATTAAACATGCGCGGTATTAAAAGTGACGGTATTATTTACCATTTACCGGTCCGGTACCATAATATACTTGCTGAATATCGCCGTTCATTGTCAGACGGTATTGATTTTAAGCCTTTTAAGCCTCAGTTTTTCTTTGACGGCTCCCACCTCGATATCCAAATCAAATTCAGTTCCTTTTATAAAATTCATGAAACCGATTATTCTTGAAGACTGACTGAATAGGCAGCCTGACGTCGTTAAACTCCTGTTTGATTCCCAGTATAGGAACATTTTGAAATAAGGTTTTCGGGAGTAGTGCGACATCTATGTATGCAGAGAAAACAAAATGGTGATATGTTCGAATCGCCAATGCTATGGAATTCAGCGCGCACACGACAAAATTACAGATTGTTAAGCTTGATTAGATTGCTGGCGGTCGGTTGGCCGGCAGTAATTTGCGCCCGAATTTTCTCATGCAGGCTTCTTGTTTGCTCAGATAAGTGTTGAAAAGTGGCGGTGGGGTGAGGTCGTGCTGCAATCTCGCTAATTTTTGCGAATTCATTTGTTGTCCGGCAATCGAATGACCTAGTTTTGTATTATTTTGGGTTAGTAAATTTGTATGACGTCATTTGGGATGACGAAAGTGGGTCATAGGCAGCGTCGTAGACAGACTGCACAGGGCGGATCGTGGGTCAAATCGTAATATATAAACTTCGGTAACCGCAGATACATCTTGGCTTAACCCATCGCGGTGCAGTTCAGTGGTGCTGCGAACCGGTAAATGTTTAGGCGAAATAATAATGGCTATGGTTTTAGATAACCGATCGCTGATGCAAGCGTATTTTGAAGAAAAATATTTCGTCAAACTACATTACACTGAATACAGCGTATTATTCATCTATAAACGTGTGAGCACAATTACAAATTGTAATTGACTACGTTTAGTGTACCGGCTGTCTGTCCGATTATTTCAATTTTCGAAATCAATTTCTTAAACCTAAAAACTTGCCTGACCACCCATGCTCATATGAGGTCCTTTAAACTGAGACATGTGGTGGTTTGGGTATCTTGTCTGGCTTTCTTATTGCTTCATTGTATGGTAAGAAGAGTTTCAAATGCTCATACTTTAAGCGGCACAGATCCTAGGCTAAGGTAGATTAATAGAAATTGAAATTCGAGGTCTAAGAGTTTTTTTATTGGCAGCTGAAACTCCCAAAAAAATTCGGTTTGTTATTACGCAGCATCCATGTCTCTGGCAAAGTCATGTTTGTTAGCTATAAAATGTGTTGTTGCAAAAATTGGATTTACCCTTCGTTGCCATTTCAAGGAAAAAGGAAAGAAGACAAGACAAGAAACATACAAATTGAAATTGGATTTTTGCAATAGGCCTACTGAACCTCCGAAATTGCTGACTATACAAGAAAATAGTTCTTTGCCAAAGTTTACACAGGTCTCTAGACCTAGGAAATCTTTCTGGGCGTCACCGTTTTGAATACAAATATTGGCAAAACACTGTTATTTAAAGTTTAAACTAAGTCACTAACTATAGATATAATTTGGCCTAACATCAAGATCTGATGCAAAATTGCACCAGAATTCGTCTTAGCACAGGTCTACAGAATACGGTTCCAGTCAAATAAGCGAAGGAAAAGCGAACTAGCTAAAAGTAATCCAGTCTGTGTATGTATGTATGTGTGTGTGTGTGAGAGAGAGAGAGAGAGAGAGAGAGAGAGAGAGAGAGAGAGAGAGAGAGAGAGAGAGAGTTTTATTTGCACGATTTATGTGGTTTTATTACCTGTATCTCAACAACTGACGGTTAGATATTAGACTACCGCAGTTGCTTTTATAATCCTCAATATTAGCCGCCGAGTGGTAATGGTCAGTCAGTGATGCTCGGTCATTTGGTTATCTTTCTCTCTCACCGCGCAACATCTCTCAACATTCCTCTACTCACCTAGGCATTATATTTCTCCTTTCTATAACTATTATTTTCTTTCCATCTCTTATGTTTTGCTATGAGTCGGATGGAGGAGGAGGAGGAGAAGGCGGTGGTGGTGGTGAGCGATTCCATGGTCGGGTTAGACCATGCCCCACCAGAAATGCAGCCCCTACCCAGAGCCGCATATTCGGTACCAACCGTCTGGACTGGTACCTGGCGATGGGTTAACGTCCCTGCCGTCAAAGGTATGCGCCTAGTTTCGCGTACCTTGAAATAGTACCTGGCGTGCTGTTTCGTCAAATAGTTCAGACAACTGTCTGACGGCAGAGTGGGAATAAAGATTACTGTCTATGGATACATGTTGGAGTGTGGGATTGGGGTGGGGTGGGGCGAAGGGCTCCTAAATGAAATAATTATCCACATAAAAATGTCCACAATATCGATTTAGTCGAAAACAGCAAGATTTTTGGTTCTTAAGATTTTTTTATTTATTGACAAGTAATACCAGTTGCTTTAGAATTTATTGGACATGTGATATGGAGCATGCCTTTGCGTTGCCTGATTACTGTTTGGTTTATGGGTTGTCATTAACTCGGGTCTTGGAACTACACTTTAGAATGTCGGCCTGTTTGTCTGGGCGATTTTCTAATCTTTTTACGTGTTCATTGATGTTTGCAAACGGTAACGGCTCCAACAGCTTGGTCAGAAGTCAAGTCTTCGTCTGCCTTAAGTAACTATAGCAGACGAGGTAGACTTCTTAGGGTAAACAGGCCGCTGTTATAGCAGCGTCGTGAAAATACCGCTACTTTATCTTGAGACAAACGTAACAGAACGTAGCGAATAAATCAATTATATATCCGACGAAGTACGTGGTATTTTTGTTTTTCAGGCACTATATGGGACTGCAATACATCCAAATAAAAGCATCGCTTTAGTGACTCGCAACTAAAAGAGACTTGTTTCCACATTCAACGGAGAGATAGAGAGAGAGAGAGAGAGAGAGAGAGAGAGAGAGAGAGAGAGAGAGAGAGAGAGAGAGAGAGAGAGAGAGAGAGAGAGAGAGAGAGAGACAGACTGACTGACTGACTGACTGACTGACAGCATACAGAGAGAAAGACAGAGAGAGACAGAGAAAGAGAGACAGACAGACTGGGAGAGAGAGAGACAGACAGACAGACAGAGACGGAGAGAGAGACGGAGAGAGACGGAGAGAGAGACGGAGAGAGAGAGAGAGATGCTTTTGCAATTAGCATTTGAACCGGAACTTTGAACTATGGGCAGAACCTGCATGGGAAGTTAATTTCTTGTCAGCAATGGACGAATGTGGTTGCGATAAATTTGGCGAATAATAATTGCAAAAGCTATTCCGAAATGCTCAGAAAATGAAAAAATAAATGAAATTATAAATTTATAAAAAAATTATAAAATTATAAAAACATAAAATTAATGAAAAAATTAATCTGAAATATTCAAGCGTACCTTAGTCTAGCATTGTCCGTATAATCTGTTAAATTTTTTCCCACAAAGACCGGTTAATTATTTATTACATTTTGAAAAAAACCAAAATTATCACCGATTCTGGAAACTGATTTCACGCAGACGACTGACAACGAAGATGGACGTTGATCCTTCTCCAGATATTTTCAACTGATCTGTGAAATTCGGAGACTAATGTCTTCAGAAGCAGCCTCTGTCGCTTTCCCACGGATTACGTTTCTGCTGCTGGTCGAGATAGATTACCGCGTATACAGGCGTTTGTATGCAGTCTTCCCGTTCGGGTCGTTCGTCCCTTGTTGACCCGTCGTGTCCCTTGTTCGGGTTAACTGTATGGGTTACCGCTGGCCTCGGGTGCTGCTAATCTTTTCCTCCGTTTTGAAGGTATCCACTTCTACAGATGATATTACTACTAACTTCGATGGAACTTAATACAAAATTGCGAGGTCATTCATAATATGGTGAATGGATAATGGATATACGAGTAATATGGAAAGAAGCATGAAGGTTTTCACGTATTTCTTGATTAAGAAAATAAGCAGTTATAATAATAATATTATTATTATTTAATTTTGTCTTATTCTTCCTCTTCTTTGTAATAATAATAATAATAATATTATTATTATTATTATTATTATCATTATTATTAATATTATTATTAATTATAATATTATTTATATTAATGAATACTACTACTATTACTACTACTACTATACTACTACTACTACTACTACTACTACTACTACTACTACTACTACTACTACTACTACTAATAATAATAATAATAATAATAATAATAGTAATAATAATACAAAGAATAGGAATATGAAGAAGATGATGAAGAAGAAGAAGAAGAAGAAGAAGAAGAAGAAGAAGAAGAAATGGATTTTAAATGGTTTAGTAGGATTTCTCTTGTGTTGAAAGCACTGTCACTCATATAGGGGGCCTATCTCTCTATTCCATCTTCGGTCTGTCCGCTACAGCTGCTGTCTTTGGTTCTGCAAAACTAATACAATTTGCAGTATACAATGCCAAAACAGCACACATGTTGAACTGCAGTTCTTCATAATCTTTGTACTATAATCACCATGCTTGCAATTATCGGCTTTATGTAGGCCTATATACTTGATATTTTCTAAAAAATCTATCCAAGTATTTTTTCTTATTCGACAGGAATCCCAAATGACACAACGAATCCTTACATAATCGAACATCCCGAAGACCAGTACGTCGTAAAGAACGAACCCGCGACATTGAACTGCAAGGCCGACGGCGTTCCAGCGCCGGTCATCACCTGGTACCGGAACGGCCAACAGGTGGTGACCGCGAACGAAAACAAGTCCTCGCATCGCATGCTCCTGCCCGGCGGTCAGTTGATCCTCCTTCCGGCGGTCCACAGTAAGACCGGAAAATCTGACTTCGGGGTGTACTACTGCAACGCCACAAATCCAGAGACAAGATTCAGTGTCGTCAGCAGGAACGCTACACTCGACATTGCAGGTAAGTTACGTCACAACGAACGTTATGACGAACGTTTGCGCTACGTTACAGCAGGGATGCTCAACTGGCGACCCGCGGGCTAGATCCGTCCCGCCGGGGGGCTGTGAAATGGCTATTATTATTACTGCTACTGCTGCTACCACTACCTCTACTGCTCTACTGCTACAACTGCTGCTACTACAGCTACTGCTGTTGCTGCTGCTACTGCTGCTACTACTACTACTACTACTACTACTACTACTACTACTACTACTACTGCTGCTGCTGCTGCTGCTGCTGCTGCTGCTACTACTACTACTACTACTACTACTACTACTACTACTACTACTACTACTACTACTACTACTACTACTAGATTTTGCACCATCAGTTCAATTCACCTGAACACTCTAGGAACGACCATGTCTTTATTTTGAAAATTTGCGTCTTCCTTGGTTCATAGTGATTGCAATGGGTGTGCAATGCTGTGCATTGAATGACAATTCTGACGAAGCGCTATACAAATGTCCTGCTACATTACACTGCTAGACTTTGTTCTATGGCAGTTTGCGATTGACTTTGTTGGGATCATCCTGCAGATTTTTATCTGCTGGTACCTTGAGCAAGCAATGTTCTGCGTTGATTGAAGTCTGGTCGACGAATTATTTGTGGAATCTTAATCTTGCAGACGTTAACTTAGGAAGCGAAAGTCTTATTTGGCCCGAGGTCAGAGTTCACAGCGGTCTTTTGGATGGAAGAATTTATACAAATATAAACTTTTACGAGCCTTTTATAATGATTTTACTACGATGTGTCATGCTATGCGCTATTAAAGTTTAAGTCATCTGATAGTGCTGTATTTGTTAGGATTATAGTGCATGGCGTTTGACATGGACGAGGGGTGGGGTGGGGTGGGGGGAGGAGAAATCGTGAACCCTTGTGAACTCTCTTTGTTTGAGGACTTTCCACACTTTAGCTCCAAGGCTATGTTGACAATGACTGCTGATCCTACGCGTGATATCATGTTTTTGTATTGGTGCGGTTCCTTTTGTGCGGCTTCGAACGTCTGTTTTAATGGCCGCTGGTACAAAACTGTAAAAACATGCAGATACTGTCAAAGATTAGATTTGGTAATATTATCGTGTATTATTATATTGACTGTTGGTCGTCCTCTTTGTCTCGGGGTTTCTGGTGAACTTCGAACCCCGGGAGCCGTGAGGGGTTTGATCGGGGGTCTAGGAAAGCAATGAAACATTTGACTTTCCGAGGGATAAGAGGGAACGCACGGATAAACGACGTAATGTAAAAATCTGCGAAATCTGATAAGAGCCGAGAATCGCCAGCATAAATGATCGAGCAGAATGTCCTGCCAGACAAATACAAATCAGAAAGCGCATGAGTCAGAATCTCATTTTATGTAGAAGAAGATATTGTAAAGCAAATGATTCTCCGACTGTCTGATAAAGTGAAACAACTGCATGCGAAGAAAAGCAAGGCCTGGCATATGCAGTACATTCCAGGTTGTGTTACGAGTACAACATGTGCAAAGGGGTTAGATTGAGAGGTATAATTTCCGCGATCAAAGGTACATTAAGCTTACGACGCTTCCCTTCCCCCTCCCCTTCCCCCCAACACCCTAGTCGCGTCTGACTAAGTTGGTCTGGAGAGAAATTATGGCGCCCCCTATTCTGGAGCCCTGGCCAAGTCACTGACTGGCAGTAACCTTGTTCATCATCATCTGTTCAGCGGCAGTGTGCAGTGGCGTACCCAGGGCATGGCAGGTATGGCAGATGCCCGGGGGCCACTAGAGGGGCGCCAAAAAGCTGTGATCTTGCTCTCTACTCAGCGCAGAAAGAGAAGAAACTGAGAAAACTGACTTTGAGCACATCCAGGGGCGTAGTGACGGGGGTATATCGGTATATATATATATATATATATATATATATATATATATTGTATACCCTCAATATTAGTCTGCCTTAAAAATTTCAATGTGTTTTTTAAGATTTTAAAAGTTTTTAACGATTTATACCCCCTCCCAAATCACATTATAACCCCCAATCAAATTCCTGAATACGCCCATGAGCACATCATAGACCAGTTCGCATCAGTAAAAGCAAGAACAGTGCATTGTAGTTTTAATCTTTTGCCAATAAAATATCAAGATTTCTTAATTAAAAAAATAGTGTTAACCTGCTGGTTTAATGTTTTGACCCTCCGATCCCTGTCATGGGCGCCAACTGCCCTATAGCTACTCCCCTGGCAATGTGAAATGAAACCGAACTCACATATTCTGGCCAGCCTTTTGGAGGAGGTTCTATCTATATATACTATAGGAGCATAAATCAAAACACATCAATACGCCGTATTGCCACCGTAAAACCCGCTTGAAAAGAGTGCTCTTGTTTAGTAGGTAGACACGAATGTTCAATTATCTAATTAACTGGAAATTAAGTTGCAACGAATTCGTAGTCATTACGCTTCTCTTCTCCACGACTCGGATTTCACTTTTGCCGCAAAACTAAACCTCTCGCGATCTCACTTTCAAGAAGATAGTAATGCGTCTGGTTCCAATAGCTTCAGTAAGCAATATCCCTGAAGTAGCGAAGTAGCTGGCGTTTGACCTACGGTGACCTCTCCTGCCATTACAATGCGCCCTTGCCCTCCTAAATGCGAACAAACCTTAACCCTCCAGAACCACAGCTATAGGGAAATTACGGGCACCGCTGCATGGCACTATCGCGGGGTTCCTTGATGGTTTGCAGACTTCAAGTGTTACCGAAAGGAAGGAATCTAATGAGGCGGAGTGAGGTGGGCGGAAAGACAAGTTCAACAGGCACTGCACCTCTGCCTTTGGTTTAATTCACTATATATGAGTTTACATGGGATACTGTATTACTGCAGGTCTGATGTCATATAAAAGGTCCATGGGCCATTATTGCACGTAGGGGAGTCTGGATAATTTCTCGCATCTTACTTTAAACTCAAACTGTTAATTGCGAAGTTCTGAAACAAAAGTCAACATCAATCAATCAATCAATCAATCAATCCATCAATCAATCAATCAATCAATCAATCAATCAATCAATCAATCAATCAATCAATCAATCAATCAATCAATCTATCTATCTATCAATCTATCAATATATATATCTATATATATATATTGACTTCTATGGCGCCCACATAATTATAAAAGCGTCATGCAAATCTTAGAAATTCTAATAAACTAAGACGAGAAAGAAGCTTTAACGAATGCATTCTAGATATTTGGAGACCGACGTGTTTACATTCCGCAGACGTATATTTATTTTGGCATTTTCCTTCGACTTTTTGTCTTAACGGTGTTTTGCCCTATTGCGATATACGCGTCTGAAGTATTATTATATACTTTTGAGCGCGTCTTTACGAAACATTCGTATACCTGCAGGCTTAAGTCTGTCTGGCCAGTATATCCCGCGAGGTTATAGGGAAGAGAAAGAGAACGATGCTGGATTCTTATGTCAGTGCTATATAGAGGGATGATGATGATACATCATTGCACTTAATTGTGATGGTTGCTGCGGTCGGGTCTTTCCTTCTGTCTGACCCCAGAGGCAGACGCAATCAGACAAAGACAGAGGCAACGAGAAGCAGATGCCGACAGCCGTACAGCCTAGAGCTCTGATCAGACTGTGATGAGTCCATGCGTCTCTCAGCGCAGTGTATTTATCATCGGAAGTTTGACCAGTCTACAGCGGGGAACGCATGTTTTATTAAACATCGTCCAAGTGGAGAGGATAATGAGATATCATAACACAGAATTGCTTTCTCGCGTCCGGGCGTGCAAGTGGGGGGCGATCCACGCGAGATATTTACTCAAACCTGCCTTTCGACCGTCTTCCTCTAATGACCGGACAAACTGGTAAACATCGTGGCAACTGGGGCCTGCAGCATCCACGCCATATAAACATATCCAGTACATATATATTAATAAATAGGCTACCTTAGTACAGCAAATTGACTTGAACGATACGAGTCCCAGACGCAGAGAGCAATCGAAACTACATGCAATGACCTTTGGTTCACAACTTTTCGACCGAAATAGACTGTGTTGCGCCGATTTGGAACAAAATACATTCGATTGTAGATGTTTTAAACTTAGGCCCTATGCGGCTACATTTGGGTTATGGGTACCAGACTTCTTATAAAAGCGACTAGTGTTCACTTTTAGTACGTTCTACCGAAGGCCTGTAAGTTATCTTATGATAGACTGGAGTTGAGAGATTGACATAATTTTTTTTGGGGGGGGGGGGCGGGATTTTTTTGCCATAATTGTTTTTTGTGCTATAAATTGTATAAATTAAGTATGATAATTAATTAATTAATTAATTAATGTTATAAATTAAATATGATCACTGATTAATTAATTAATACATTTTATAAATTAAATATGATCATTGATTAATTAATCTAGACCGGTTGATTAATTAATTAGTGACACTGATCAAGTTTGGTCTCACGCGGATTTCAACTTCAAGTCGACATTACATGCAAGAAACTTACTTAATTGGCTCTCTGTTCAGATCAAAGGCGAGTTACCCGCTCAGTGATGACCTAATAAGAGAGATTAGATTCAGCAGGAGTACGGAGTATTTAAACATTATGATGTTTAATTAAGTATTCCCTTATTGGTAACGCCGAGAGAGAGAGAGAGAGAGAGAGAGAGAGAGAGAGAGAGAGAGAGAGAGAGAGAGTCGGGCAGACAGGCAGTGAGACAGACGGACAGACAGAGAAAAGGGGGAGATGATACAAAGATAGATACAAAGAGAGAGACAGACAGAGACAAACAGAGACAGAACGAGAGACAGAGACAGTCAGACAGAAGGGAGAGAGACAGAGAGGAGATAAGCTGATGTTTATCAGGTTCAGTTTTTTTCCCGTAGGATCATTCGAATTAAAACGCCACAATAGCAACTGATCCCTTCCTCTTGGTCTTCTACTCTGCCCCTTCTCTGTCGGTTTCACTCCATGCGGAGGGCGTAAACCTGGCGTCAACATTGGGGGGGATAGAATAATTTTTAAAAGTTGCCAAGAGAGGGAAATATAAATATCCCCATTTGTCGGGGATAGCGTCGTTAGCGGTGGGGACTTAAAATCACACATGAAATAGCGTCTTGACAAGCCAAAAGAAGGTCATCCTGATATTTTTAGATTTTCCCTCTCCAAATATGGCTGACAAAGTCCAATTGAAGGCCATCCCAAATGAGAGAATGTGGATTTGGCGTAATTCTGGCATCAGCCAGATGGTTACGTGCAGGATAAAATCTTTTTACCATATAGCCCAAAGACAGGAGGGGATAATTGATACTCTGTCCCCAGCCAGCTAATTATTCAGAGGACAGTCCCCGCCGTCCCCAGGTTTTACGCCCATGACTCCATGCGGACAGACAGGTTCGTCTAAAGGCAGTTTTCGTGCTCAAGAGAGGTTCTAAATACTCGCTGTCGAAGGAAAGCGTCGTTTGCGGCGAAAACACACACACACACACACACACACACACAGCAGCGTCCTCTTTCGAAGATTCTGCTTGGACAGTGCTGAGAGAGTTCAGATGCTGGAGAAAGGAAATCTGGTGGCCGGAGAGAGAGAGTCCAATTGACCACCAAGGGACGAGAGAGAAGAGAGAGGGCAAGGAACAGGCGTCCGACACTCCTCTGCCAGATGAGAGAGAGTGCAGGAGAGATCTGGACCATCAGAAGAGAGACAGACAGACAGGAGGCAGAGATGGAGACAGACAGACAGACAGACAGGCTATTAAAGACAGAGAGACAGACAGACAGCAGCAGATAGGGAGAGGGACAGAGATGGAGGCAGACAGACAGACAGGCTATCAAAGACAGAGAGAGAGAGAGAGAGACAGAGAGAGAGAGAGAGAAGAGAGAGAGAGAGAGAGAGAGAGAGAAAGAGAGAGAGAGAGAGAGAGAGAGAGAGAGAGAGAGAGAGAAGAGAGAGAGAGAGAGAGAGAGAGAGAGAGAGAGAGAGAGAGAGAGAGAGGCATGAGAGAGAGAGAGGGTAAGGAGACAGACAGATAAGAAGAGAGGCATAGAGAGGTAGGCAGGAAGGGAGCGAGGGATGGAGGAGGAATGGAGCGAGGGACGGACGGACGGACGGACGGACGGACGGATGGAGGGATGGAGAGAGAGAGAGAACTGAGCAGATTTCTGCAATATTGGTTGCTTATCTCTCTGATCTGTGTACAGCTCTCCTTGTGCACGTCTTATAGTGAACGTCTTCCGTGTACATCTGGTTGCAGTTTCTTCTTGTAGCGCTGTCGTATATTCGCAGCGCGCGGAGACTCGTGCTTTCCGTTTTCCCGGTTCGTACCCGGGCCACATGGGCGCCGACCGTCTTGCAGTCTCAGTAGGCTCGAAAGCTATAGGCCTACTGATTTATGAAACAGCTTTACGATCATTTTTCTGCCTTTATCGCTTAAAAACACAAGGAATACGGGGAAAACGTTGGCGGGTTTCATTGCAACGCCTCTCCAGAATAAAAGAAAACTCGGCGAGGGAAATGCTGTCATCCCTGTTCGGCGGCCGTGGAAAAAATTTCCAACGTAACCGTAACTTCTACTGACGTAACCGTAACCTCCACTGACTTCTACTGACTTTGAAACCTGTACCCACGGAGATATGAAATCTACCCCTCTGATGGTTAAAAGTAAAAATTGATTGTGCTGTTTTGGAAGTCTGATGTAGGAAGTTCCAAGCGGTATCTTAGCATAGACTTTGTACCTGTAGTAATTCCAGATGCTGGTCTCAGATGTCTGCGTTGGCAACAATCTGTCTCTGCCTTGTTGCTCCAGAAATCGTGGACCCTCGTCTCTGGCTCTCTCCCTCTCTCTATTCAAATTAGTAATGTAATATGTATAATATAATTATGTATTATATATATACATGTGCGTGTGACATATATGACATTACTAATTTGAAGAGACGCGGTGAAAATATGTTTTAAATAAATTTCCTATTTGCTCGTTTGAGTGAAAGCATCTTTTTTGCATCTTCCAGCGCATACATCACCCTCTGAAGCTTTGCTTTTTCATCTTGATCAAAATGCCGTACGCTGTTTTGATAAAACAATCTCATCGATCCGTTGCTGTTTGTGAAAAGTCTGTAAACTACCCAAAGCGATGAATGAGAGTTTACAGTAGACCTATACATAAAGGTCGACCTATCACAATGGTTTATGGTTTACGTTAATAATTAATTGCAAGCTTCAGGGGTTTAAGAAATCGATATTATATATATGTATATATGCACACACACACACACACACACATATATATATATATATATCCATGGGTGTTAGCTTCCATTTGGCCGCTAGGCTCGAGCCTCCCCCATTTTTGAGTGGCTAGGGTTGGGAAGATGAAAGTATAAGGGTTTGGCCCCACTTTTTCATCAAGGTTTACGCCTATGGTTAGAACACACACACACACACACACACAGGGGCTTTTTTCGCGTGGGGGAACGGCGTTTGCCAGATTGTATATATAATTATGGGTTAATAATGCGTTTGGGAACGTACAGGTACAGCGTTCCACACCCGTTTTGTTGAAGATAGTTCCCAAACCTTTTTCCTAGAAAAAACACACACACACAGAGTCGAAATTAATTGAAACGGTATAGCATGCAAACATCCCTCTGTCTTTTCCACGCAGTCATACGCGACGAGTTTCGCGAAATCCCGCAAACTCGCGAGGTGGCCGTTGGCATGGAGACGACGTTGACCTGCCGACCCCCGAAGGGCGACCCCGAACCAGAGGTCAAGTGGAGGAAGAACGGTCGTCAGATTTCGGTGACCGGCGACCACAGGCTGTACATGGACGACGGGGGAAATCTACACATAAGAGCCGTTCAGAAGGAAGATGGAGGATCGTACGTGTGCGTTGGCTCCAACATCGCCGGGGAAAGGGAAAGTCCGCCGGCAAGACTGCTCGTTCGAGGTAAGAGAGAGAGAGAGAGAGAGAATTCTAGCCCGTATCTGATGTAAAAATTCTAATAATTTTAATATTTGTGGAAATGTGGACAGGAGTAGAAATGTAGACAGGAGTACGGAGTTTTAACTTACTGTAAGTAATAACCTTGAAAGTTTAAACCAGAAGACGCAGACATATGAGCACGGGTTGTGTCCACCCATTTTGATTGGGATGGGTTTGGTCAGAAATTTCCATGTTTACGATATGTTGGGTTGGCTAAGAAAATAAGTTTATTGATCAATTTTTACGGTTAATGACTGGTATGAGCATTTGTAATGTATTACGGTGAGTTGGGTTGGATCAAGTAACCCTATTGCTTTCGTGGGTTGAGTCTGAATCAAGATGGACTACTTTGGGTTTCAACAAATGGACCCATGGCCATATCTGAGAATACCAATAACTTAGCATGATTTAAAGTGGCTTAGAAGGCATTACTGCTTGTGTGAAAGCCACTAGGGGCACTGACGGGGCTTGAACCCGCTCCGTCAGTCTGACGCTCCAGCACGTAACCCACTCTGCCATCTTCCGCCCCCTTAGTTTCGGACGGGGTTCGAACCCAGGATCCCGAGGGTGACAATCCAACTGACCAACCACTCGACCATCTCTCCTTCCGCCAATAGGAAACCAATAGGTTTAGAAACCAATAGGTTTAGAAACCAAGGTTTAGAAACCAATAGGTTTCTAGACGCTTAGACAATGATAAAATATACGTGATCGGCATATTATCAGCCAAATAATATCAAATGAGCAACGTGATAAACTCAATTTCAACGACATAAATTTTTAGACAGCAATTCACAGTTGAAAGCAGAGCGTGATGGTTAAATTCTTGCCTTGTAAAATGAACACAAGGCAGTCATTCTAATGCGATCTCTGTCTCGAGTCTAGAGAAGAGAATTTCTTCGAAAGGTTCGGAAGGAACTGTTAACATCACTCAAGCGCTTAAATTCCTGGATAACAGAGTTGATAGCGATAACAGCTTTTCAAGCATTCTGACGACTGTCGGAGTTCAATGATGTCGGAGCGACGTTTTGTTTTTGCAAGTGCAGAACTCTTGTTAACTAACTGAGCAGAATGTTTGTTTAAGCCCGTCCTTGGGATGTCTATACCGGTTCTACTCAAACCAGCAGAAGCCTTTTGATTCTGTCATTAGCACTCTTGTCTTGAGATATACAAGCGGTCAGTAATTAATTATTAAAGCGCTGTATCGTTCAGTCGTTTCACCACTCTGCTGGCCGAAGTCGCGATAAGGAAATGATGCCGCTAAGGATTTTATCACATTCCTAATTTGTAAGTGATATTCGAACGCATACTGTCATGTGGTCGTCGTTATCCTATAATTCCTATTCACAGGATGTATTTACGTCGGCTTTATTACTCTCTTCCAGCTTGCTATTCAAGACATACTGCTGATCTTAGCGGCCAAATAAAATTTTCATTTGCGTAACATGACTAAAAACCGTAACTTCCTCTCTTCCTCCTCCTCCTCCTCCTCCCCCTCCTCCTCCTCCTCCTCATCATCATCATCATTTTCTTCTTCCTCCTCCTCTTGTTCTCCGTCTCCTTCTAATTCTCGTTCTTTTCTTCTGCTACTGCTCCAGCCTCAAGCTAGTTAATCTGACACCTTGTGTACTCGACAAGCAGATAATTATGGTCTGTAATTCCTTGTCGGATGTTCGTCTCGTCTTAATGTGGCAAAAATTACTGCGAAACGATGAGAGCACATGTAAGATCCGGTCTACGAAGGCGGCTTCTCTATGGGAAGATAGTCACAACGGAAATTAATGCGGAGAGAGAGAGAGAGAGAGAGAGAGAGAGAGAGAGAGAGAGAGAGAGAGAGGCGGATAACGGAAACGCCATCCGCTAGAGGTCGTAATTTATTTCGAAGGGAGTTTCGAGTTTCTGGCAAACAAATATAACGCCATCATTGATAGTCTAGAATCCTGCACTGGCTTGGTTTTTTGCTTTTAAACAAGCAAACGTTTTTCCTCTGGTGCGTCCATTTTAGTGTACAGTAAATATTCAACGAAATTTCCCTCTTTTGACGCCAGAATTAAGATGTCAACTTTGAAGACGTTGATGCAATTTTGGCACAAGCATATATATGCTTTAACTGACAATGCATTTCCGAAACCATGATGCCAGAATAGGGACCCACCATCCATTCATCCATCCATCCATCCACCCCAGAGGCGTAGCAAGGGTATCCGGCGCCCGGGGGCAAAGTGTGCCGTTGGCGCCCCCAACACTGTTGACGTCACATTGTTCTCGGCGCCTCAAGTCTTACGGGCGCCCCTCTTCGTATAGTTCTGACGAGCAAAAAAAGTCGTCGCACATGTTTCTTCTTTATTATGCATTTCACTTACTCAAATACCCAATTTTGATGCCCCCCCACCTCGGCGCCCGGAGGCATATGCCCCTTCCCTGACCCCTCGCTACGCCTCTGATCCACCCCACCCCACCCCATTTTCTATTTTGTGGGAGATCCAGCATCGAGCCCAAGTATTGATATAGCGCAGCAATGCACCGACAGTAAATAATTATCTAAAGTTGTTATATGTTGGTTGGATCTATACATAGTGATCATAGTACAACGTTACGAAGAGCTTAAATTTAATATTATTTGCTGTTTTGGCTGTTGCGAATTGTGCTTGTTGCATTGGCGGTTCCAGGATTTCTTGGTGGTGGTGGGGGAATGAAATGAATTCATAGGAAGTGGGGGTGGGGGGGTGAAAAGAGAAGGAAAAAATCAATAAACTTTGCCCGAAAAAGGCTAACAAAGGGAATTTTTATCCCTATTTTTATTACACTTTTACCGAAAATAGGGACATTCGCAGTTTTTCCCGTAGTTTTACTAGACTTCTTTTATTCGTTTACCAAAAAATAGTTTTGACAAGCAAAAAAAAGTCCGGCGGAGGATGTATCCCCACTCATCCCCCCACGTGGAACCGTCATTGGCCTATTGTTTTTGTAGAATCAATGATGGTAACAGCAACGCTTTTATCGAATGCGTCAGATTTTCTTTTGCTGACGATTTTTAAATTTTAAATTTTATTTTTTATAGAAAAACCGAGAATAATAAACGCACCGCAGGATGTCGTCGTCAAGGAAAACTCGGACGTAACTTTCGAATGTAAGGTGGTCGGCGACCCTCTACCAGCGGTACTCTGGAAAAGACAGGAAGGAACGATAACATCGGAGAGGTACTCAGGCGTAGAAATATCATTACGTAGGCATCCACTTCAGTGGCGTAGTTAGGGTTCCGGAATAGAGGGAAGGGGCACCGACGCACCGTCATTATCGAGTAAAAAGCCTCCGAAGAATTAAAAAAGCTCGTCAAGAAGTGTTTCCCACACTCACACGTTCTTTTTGATCATGCTACCCCCCCCCCATCACGGTTTTGCGCAAATCCCACCCACGACCGGTCCTAGCGCAGAATCGCGGCTCCTTACCCCCCCCACCCTCCGTGGCCACGTAAATGGTATTATTCATAGAAGGGCTGTAGATTCGTGTAAGCGCGCTCTGACCAGAGAATTAGATCTTGCACTGCCTAGCAGAAACCTAGGCATCACTCGTGACCGACCGGAAAGCGAACGGTTTGTTTAAAAGGCACGGTCATGCAGATAAGGTATCTGTTTTCCGACGAGTGGCGATATATGGGTCTACCATGCACTGGGCAAACGATTCTCGAAAATTCGCGCGATAAATTTGATTGCGTGTATACACAGCAGATATCTTTGATTTTGGGGGAGTCGGCCCCGTTGCCATTGGAAACGGCATACGCTGGGCGAGATAAGGTCTAAAGACGCGATGATCTCGAGAATACATACATACATGCAAGCAGTGCATTTGGGAGCGGACGTGTACTTTTTTTGACTGGGCAGACAGACGGTTTCTTACAGCCGCGACTGTGTATGGCTCTCTCGTTTGGGTTTTGATTCTCGTTCCCGATTCCCGTTCGGTCTTCTTTCATCGTCCCAAAGGACTCGGCCCTCGTTTCAGAGACTTTTTCTAAGCTTGCTTATAGGCATTCCACTCACATCACACTTCGACCAACACGTGATATCTATGCTCGAAACGCCGCTGACGGTCGAAACTTATTTCGACGATCTGCTGCTGCTGCTGCTGCCATTTTGCCCGGCTGCATATAGACTCAGTATTATAAAAAGCAGATCGCTTTGATGAACGAACCTTCTGGATCCCATCGAGAGATCAGACGTTAATTTACGATCTCGATGCAACCGGTGATGGCCGATACTAATGATCGATGACTAATACCAGTTATTATGTCTATAATGCGAGAACGCGAAAACTTCTGATAGGCTGATTTATCTCTCCGACGAAGTGGTTTGCGTTTTATTCGAGTAGGCGACTGATATTTTTGTGATAAAGTTCTCTTTCGGCGTTCAACCTGATTTGAACTTCGGGCAGAATGCGCGATAAATCAGTCGATGTGATTTATGTCGTGTTTTACATTCCATTTTCGTCTTTCAATGCACACATCTTTCGAATTTTCAACTCTGTGCTCGACCAAGTATACAGCGTACCGTTTACTTGACTGCATTGTCTGGTTTTCGTCCTTTCGATAATGCGGTAGTGACAGATTTTTTTATGTCAGAAGATGAAAATTGGGGAGGGCAAGTCTAATCAGATCATTTTGCTGAGCCGGTGGCGAGAATTTTATTTTTGGAAACCTGCAGAACCGTAAAACCATATTCGTTATCGGTGATGAGTCTATAGACGTTCTTCTCTAGTTTCTTAAAAGAGATTAATCCGCGTCTTCGTAGGATTAACAACTCGCTATTGACAGATCGGTCTCGCCGTCTGAATGCGCTACAGAGCATCATCCGCGCATAATGCAGCGCTAAGTATTTACTTAACCCAGCGGTTCTTTCGCTGAATCATTTGCCCACATGCTGTCAGTTCCCAGTGTCTTGAAATTGAGACGCCATATAGGGCTACCAGTCGCTGTTGTTCGTCTCTACCGGAAACTGTTTTCTGGTCACGTGTCACTGTCCGAAAACGCTGTCTCCACGATTTACTGTATACCATCTCACACAATGGTTGTCTCTGGTTCATTATTAACAGTAAATTTATTCCAGAGCACTCAAGGCTAATCTAAAAGCTCGTAGGAGCAGCGCTGCTGATCTCCGTTTCAAATGCCGTCAGCCAGGCGACTGGTGCAAGTACATGATACGGGGACCGCCGGACCAGTGTTCTCATGGAAGGCGTCTGTTTACTTTGCGGTGAAATCACTATACTCAGTTGCCACCGCCATTTAATAATAATAATAATAATAAAAATAATAATAATAATAATAATAATAATAATAATAAGGACTGCTAACGATTAATTTGAATTTAATAGTTCACTTTTTAAAAATTAACGATTAATTAATAGTTAATTTCGATTAAAGCCAAAAATTAAAATTTTTAGTGTCATAAGTAACATTTATTAAACGTACTTGTCGAAAATCTAAATAACCCTGGAACGTCTCCTTTATACGTTTAACCAACTACGCAAACAGACAAGTTTATTGACGTTATTTGGTTCAAGTGATGAGCGGGTCTTATTGACAATACTGTATATCTCGGCCGCCATTTTTTTTACTTTTTGACTTACGGTAGTACATTTGTAAGTAAGTGATGGGTCGATTAGTCGTTAAAAATGTAATCGTTAAAATTTTTAACGATTAATCGATTAATTAATCGTTAACTTTTGCAGCCCTAATAATAATAATAATAATACCAAGGTTTAAAGTAGTCGGTGAAATCACTTTACTCAGTTGCCACCGCCATTTTAATAATAATTTATTATTATTAATAATAATAATAATAATAATAATAATAATAATAATAATAATAATAATAATCCACCAATGGCGAGAGATCTTTTACACGGGGAAACGCGATCCTGTAATAGTAATGCCGCGATACCAACTTGAAAACGCATTTATTTAATAAAAGCAAATTGTCGTAATAATAATAACGATAATAATGACAATAATAATAATAATAATAATAAATAATAATAATAATAATAATAATAATAATACCAAGGTTTAAAGTAGTGGTTCAGGAGGATTTGCCCTCTATGAGAACCACAGTTGGTGACAGAACCACCATTTGGTTAATGAAGGCTGAGTCGACCTTAGGGCTCCTGCGGGTCTCGAACCCGCGACCTTTTTGCTTGCTCGCTCTATCGCCCAAACATCGTTACCACTTTGCCAACTTCCCGCCATCATTACCAGACTATTATCTTATTCTATGAACGAAATACTTGTGTGGTCGCGCTTCGAGTATATACGTTCTAAAATTAGTTAGGCGGAATTTGCTTATAGATATTCGGTGATAACAATGGTGTCTGAAACATAATTTTCCTCTAACTAGTGAGCCATCGAGTTATTTAATGTAATACTGTATTTGTCCTCGTCTAACAGAACTAGGCATGCATATACTGCATATTATAGGATGAATAAAATACGGACTGACGGACTGCCAGGCACGTACCTGATTGCTGCGTGTATTTTACTGGGCGCCCCCCCCTATTAGTCGAACGGTTGACTGAGCACTGTTGTCTAATCAAACATCACACAGAAATTAGGAAAACATTAGCCATTCCGTTCCGCCGTTACCGAGTGTCTGCCTCCTCCGTGTTTTGCAGCAGATGGGGACGCGCCGCGTGATTCATCGTTCGTCGGACGATAAATCTCTTCCTGGAAATTAATTACGGCGCGGTTCAGAAATTCTGTTATACGACGCTGCTGTTAACTGCGTGGAGGAAATAATGAATTATTCACGATGTCGGCCCAACGGCTAACGTTTCTATTTTATAACTGTACGCCACTTTTACCGTGGCTTAAGATTGTCGCAATCCGTCCACATTGAAGAAGAATTTATTTTTGACCGAAAAGAAAATGGAGAGGGCAGTGGCGGTTCCACGTGGGGGGATGACTGGGGATGCATCCCCCACCGGACTTCCGGACTTACTTTTTGCTTGTGAAACCTATTTTTGGGTAAAAGTCTAGTAAAACTACGGAGGAAAACTGCGGATGACATTTTTTGCTTGTCAACTTATTTTTCGTGGTAAAAGTGTAATAAAATTATGGATAGAATTCCATTTTGTCAGCCTTTTTCGGTTAAGTTTATTGATCTTTTCCTTCTATTTTCTTCCCCCACCAACTTCCTATGAATTTATTTCATGCCCCCATCAAGAAATCTTGGAACCGCCACTCGGTTGACTAGTGAATGACTGACTCGGAGTGCCCCGGTGATGAACGGTTCGTGGAGGCGAGTCATGGGCGTATTTAGAAAGGCTTAAAGGGGTATGCTGAAATTTAAGAATTTCGAAAAAATAACTTTTATTCTATGTTCTGCAATATTAAACATACAGTTTAAGTTTATTAATAATACCACTTGTAAAGTTCTGACCGTAATTTTACTACAACTGAGTTTAGTTCAATCGTCGGTCTAACAGTCTTTAAGTGTAACAGCGTCTTTGTACTCTTACATTAATCTAAATATTACATTAAAAATCATTCAAAAAAATCGAGTCCAAAGAGCCAAAGGGGTCCAAAGACCAAGACCAAAGGGGGCATGGCCCAAATGCAATGGATCACTGCCAGAGGGGTATGCTATGGATCGGGAGCATACCCCCTAAATACGCCACTGAGGCGAGTTAACTAGTGGTCTCCGGTAAAGGAGTTAGAAAAGAAATTGCAAACCAAGGAAATAATTATTAATAAAGAGGGCGTTACCGTAGCAAATTTTTCCTCGAACTGAAACTGCAGGTCATTGCTGGCAAGAGAGCTTTTTCTATGGCAGGTCCAATGTTTTGAAACTCTGTTCCTCTTTCTCTCAGATCTTTCAATGAACTGAGCATTTTCAAAGTCAAGACTTAAAACTCATCTCTGTTACCTTTCCCTCTGGACGACAAATTAAAAATTTTAATGATGCAAACAAGGTTTGGTTCAGACTTATTCAGAGTCCAACGTTGGACCGGTAAAAGCCAAAATGTTTTGTCCCATTGGGGGATCGTCAATGACTAGTTGGGTGGGGTGGGGTGGGGGGGTGAGTAAATCAATGCTGGTCGCAGGCAGTGGTCAAACACAAGAGTCTCCGACTAATCAGTCTCTAGAAGCCAGCCCAGATGGTTTAGTGGTAACGTTAGACGTTAGACGTAAGACGTAAGTCTCCTTGTCGAATTGTTCGTATGGATATCGAAATTTATTTCCATGCTTGCTCCAAGGGGATGGGGAGGGGATGCTGACCTTGAAGAATGCACAGAGGTCACGCGTACCGGCGATGGACGCCTTCCATCTTCCGATTTTCCGGATACCTAATCCCAAAATCATTCCACTTCTTACAATCGTCCTGGATGAGTAACTCCATGAGAGATATGTCTGTCTGTCTGTCTGTCTGTCTATCTATTTCTCATTCTTTCTCAGTCTCTATCTCTGCCTGTTTATCATTGTCTCTGACTGTCTGTCTGTCTGTCTTTCTCTCACCTTCTCAGTCTCTATATATCTCTCTATCTGTCTGTCTTTGTCTCTGTCTGCCTGTCTCTGTCTGTCTTCTGCCTGTCTGTATGTCTGCCTGCTGTCTCTCTGTCTCTGCTTCTCTCTCTTATTTTCTCCTCTCTATCATATATTATTACATATCAGACATATATATCATATCAATCACTATCAGAATACACAGTCTGTCTTTCCCATCCACTCGGAAAACGGCTTCGCTAAGGATACCCGTTGCTCCTTATAATGCGTTCGTCCGTCCGTCGGGCGAACGCGATTACTGGCACGGCGCGAATTGATGTCTTTATTAATGGAACAGGTCGGAGATAATGAACGACCGCAGCCTTCGTCTGGAGCGCGTACAGCTTGCCGACGAGGGAGTCTACATTTGCCGGACGGAGAACTCCGTGGGATACCAGGAGGCCGAAGCCAAACTGACGGTTCACTGTGAGTGGTCATGATCGACTATTTTCGGACACGCGCGCTTGTTTTATGCGGTGTCTGCAATATGAAGAAGAAAAAAACTTCAAAAGCGATTGATAACATAACTTCGAGATTTGGGTTTCTCTCTCTCTCTCTCTCTCTCTCTCTCTCTCTCTCTCTCTCTCTCTCTCTCTCTCTCTCTCTCTCTTTGTTGCGTGAAACAGATGTTTTGAACGTTCTGCAGCTATTGCTATGCAGTATATACGTAATGATTGAGAGATGCAGTGCGCCTCTATAGTGAACCAGCAGCGACTTTTGAAAAAAAACCAGTGAAGTAAACAAGTAGATTCGGATTTTCTGTGTCAGAAAATAACGCGCAACAGTAAGCATTTTAAAAACGAAACGTTTTATTGTTACAGTTTTTGTGAAAGTCCAGTTTCAAATTTCAGTTGGCAGGCTTTCCAGTTATTTTGAATGCTCCTTAGAAATGGCAAACCCACTTCAATTGAATTCGCATCAGGGACGTCAACTCACTGTTTTCCAGGAGGAAGGGGGGGGGAAGACACTTTCGATCTGACAAGTTTACGAGAAAGTTGACCGGTTTTTTGCTTGTCAGTCTTTCATCAGGCTTCTTTAGGGTGCGTAGCACAAGACAAATTAGTTAATTTGCATTTAAAAACTAAAACACAAACATTCGCGAAAAGTTTTTCCCCTAAAAATCAAGGGGGCAACGCCCCCCTCCCCCAAGTGACGTCCCTGATTCGCACGCTTTGCACTTATTGGATGTGATTAGCTTAGGCAATATCAGACTCTGCATATTTTGACATCTTTCAAATGCGTTGGTTCAATCTCAAAATTTAATACATGAGCCTGTTATATTATTAGTTTTACAAGTTTCTGTTGACTTGTTGTTGGCATGATAAATTCGCCTCGATGTACACCATCTACGTCGAAATAAGAACAGCATGCATGCTGGCTTAAGAGTACACAATAGACTGCAGCAGCAGATGCGACTTGCAGATACCGGCGTTATGAACAGTTATAAGCATGAGCATCTGGAAGCATCTTGCAGCGGTTTATTTCGCCAGCTGTGGGCGTGGCACGACTGCTTTAAGAGAAAATAAAGAAGAAAGACCGCTTATATCTGGTTGCAATCCTTTGAAGAGGCTCGAACATTTTGGACGCTTTCATGTTAACGTTTCACACGAGAAATACAGAATCCCCCCTCTTCCAGTTCCGCGCAGTCATGGCTTTTAGCGAAGCATCATCGGCTGATGTACATAAAATAATGGCGCTATAGAAGTTATTTGTGCAGTTGCCGACTGCAGATAACCACTCGGTAAATTTCAAGTTTTTCAAAAACCCCTTTCCTTGCTCAGTTGCGCCATGCTCTACCATCGAACAACTTTGTAGTATTTCCAGAAAGAAATCGTATGTCGAGAAACTAGTATTTTTGAATGATAATGGTGATTGCAGTTTCTTGACTTAAGTTAATGAAGACTGCTGTTATTTCGAAAAATGAATTTCACTGTTATGGTCTACCGCTACTCCATAGCCTATACTGTGTAATGCATAGGCGTCGATCCCGTGAAGGTCCTGGGGTCCGGACCCTCACAAAAATTTGGTTGTGAGGTTCCATAAGGCATTGGACCAGCTCATTCAACACCAGCTGATGAGATCTTCTGTGTAACTTTACCAGAAATGGCATCTTTGCCTCCATCTCTTTTTAGCCCGTTCGTTTCGCATATCATTTGCGCTATCTTTTTTCCATATCCTCATCCATATATTTTGCCCTCTGTTGCCATTCAGCCTATGACAACACTCACAACTGGGCTGATGCAGCCATAATCTAATATAACCTAACTTAATCCTAAATTTGTATAGCGCCACTTCATAATGCTCAGAAGCATCAGTCGACGGCACACCAAATCTGCATCAACTCACGTTGATTATAGACGGGAACCAGTGCAAGAACTAGTGACTCAATGATTCACTAGTTCTTGCGCTGGTTCCCGTCTATAATCAACGTGAGTCGATGCCGACAATGATTCACTAGTTTTTGGACTGGTGCCCGTCTATAATTCAGTCTTAGTAAGAGTTTTATGCCCGATTGTCTCAGAATCAGTGATCACTGATCATATTTACCAGTAGAAGAAGCTTGAACATGAAGCTTGCTAAAGAGGACTTAAATTTGAAAGTTTAGAAGCCGCGGCGATAGGTCTATTGGCAAGTGAGATGGTTGACCTGTTAATCAGAACCTCTACCAGATGGATCTGATTCACAGGAACATCGTCTTCAATGTGCTGAAACATCAAACTAAAACAGGGACTTACCGATACAAGCACTGCACTGGATGCTAGTCTAGTTGGAATATCAGAACGTAGATGAGTCACTATTGAAATTCAACGGTTTTGACATTCTAGCAGGCACTTTAGTCTTAGTTTCATGCAACTTAAATCGTGAAATGTGGTCCGTATGTGTCTTGCATTCTCTTTCATTAAATCATCCATGCCCTGTGGCGGATTTTTGTGTAAATCCCATCAGAAAGAGAGCCCCGAGGCTGATGTATATGCCTTAACTTGACACTCGCGGTGTTTGTTCTCTTTTCAGCCGTTCCCAAATTCGTGAAGACGCCGCGCAGTATGACGGTCGGAATTGGGCGCCATGTGTCATTCTTTTGCGAAGTCGAAGGAAATCCCATTCCTACTCTGTTTTGGAACAAGGAATCAAGCCAGGTAATAATAATAATAATAATAATAATAATAATAATAATAATAATAATAATAATAATAATAATAACAATAACAATAACAATAATAATAAGGAACTGACTAGAGTGTCATATCATACAATTACTGCCAGGACACATAGGCCTAACAAGTGAAAATACAGTATATCTGACTACTACTACTGCTGCTGCTGCTGCTACTACTACTACTACTACTACTACTACTACTACTACTACTACTACTACTACTACTACTACTACTACTACTACTACTACTACTACTACTACTACTACTACTACTGATCTACTGCTGCTATTACTACTTCTACTACTACTACTACTACTACTACTACTATTACTACTACTATTACTACTACTACTAGGTCTAATTAAAAAAATAATCATAGCAACTGGCAGAGATGTAGCAAGTACACAATGCTTCAAGTACAAGTACAAGTACAAGTACCTGGCCTCCGAGTACAAGTACAAGTACAAGTACTTGCATTCCAAAAATTCCGAGTACAAGTACAAGTACAAGTACCTGGCCTCCGAGTACAAGTACAAGTACAAGTACCTGGCCTCCGAGTACGAGTACAAGTACAAGTACCTGGCCTCCGAGTACAAGTACAAGTACAAGTACCTGGCCTCCAAGTATTAGTACAACATTTTTGACATTGACATTTTTTCCGCTGACATTTTGTCCCCATGACATTTTCTACATGACATTTTGTCCGTCACATTTTGTCCTCGGACAGTTTGTCCGGCCAGGAATAAAATTGACACTATTAGCGTCTAAATATCATCACAGTTGCACTAAAAAAGAGATGATAGTCTTGCATCGGTCATATTAACCCTATGCGGTCTCGCGATCAAGCCAGCTTGGCTAAATACACGTTTAATTGGTGCGCCAGAAGCAGGCACGCTAAAGTCTCTAATTAATGGCTGCATTATACAGCCTGTTGAACTCCTTTCTATTAACTTCACTGTTCCAAAATACGATGGTATCAGTGGCTTCATCATAAATATCGTTGAGTTCCAGGTACTTGGACATCTGTGAGGATGTGCTTGTCATTAGCCTAAAGGAACAGCATTACTGGTACCATTGAAGTACATGTAGCCAGAGATGTAGCAAGTACACAATGCTTCAAGTACAAGTACAAGTACAAGTACCTGGCCTCCGAGTACAAGTACAAGTACAAGTACCTGGCCTCCGAGTACAAGTACAAGTACAAGTACTTGCATTCCTAAAACTCCGAGTACAAGTACAAGTACAAGTACCTGGCCTCCGAGTACAAGTACAAGTACAAGTACTAAAAATTTGTACTCGAGTACAACTCGAGTACAAGTACAAGTACCAAGTACTACATCTCTGGCAACTGGATTTTAAATGGTTTAGTAGGATTTCTTTTGTGTTGAAAAACAACTGTTATTCATACATTCTGTTACAACCAGTGGCGTAGCCAGGGTTCCAGCATAATAGGGCGGCACCTCGACATTTTCAGGTAAAAAGTCTCCGATGAGCAAAATAAGCTTGCCAAGAAGTTTTTCGCGCATTCACCAATATTCTTCGATCATCCCACATACCCCTCCTCCCAATAACTCAACGGTTTTGCGCAAATCCCACTACCGGTCCGAACCAGAATGGGGGGTTCGGTCCCCCGTGCCCTCCCGTGGCTGCGCCAGTGATTCCAGCTCCGAACCCTGTTTTTTATTGCTTTTCACGCCAATCTGTAGAAGGTTTTTAGAGCCAACATCGGTTTTTAAAGCTTCACATCATGATGTAAGATCTGCTTGATCTTTATCCTTAGGATCTCAGCCTATCACAGAAACTGATCTGTTCTTTTCTACCTAGGTGGTTCAGCTAGTTTCATATGCAGCTGTCAGTTTGGTATTCCTAGCTAAGGTTAACAGTGATGCTATATAAAAATTCATAGTCACTGCCTTTCATTTTCCATCAGCACTGGCCTTTTCAGTTTTGTTAGATTCTCTGTATTGAACAAGTCTGCGTTGAAAGTTGAGATAACCAGCCCGATAGTACTGTAGGCCTAGGCCTACTGCACGAAATAACAATTAATGCGTGTTTTAGGATATCATAATTAGAGGAGTAACTAGCTTAAGTGAGGTGGATAAGATTGTCAAGTGATTGAAAATTAGCAGCTACTCGTTGTACTGCCTCTAGAGCGCAATATAAATTCACGAGAGTTTACTTACTTACTTACTTATATCATAAGTCTATATTAGAACAAAACTGAATTGTCAAAAGTGTGAGTTTTTGGGTAATTAATTTATGCACTTATAAAACCTTTAATTGAGTTTAATCTGAATTCGTTTTAAGCATTAGAAAATTTAGTGTTTGAGATTTTAATAGAATTGTATTGTTGAGGCGGTTAAAAAGGGAATAATGTTTTAATGTTTTTTTTGTAAAAACCAAGATATTCCTGTTTCCAAATGGCGATCATGATCGATTTTTCGTTACTGAAGATGGAAGACTTGTCATAAAATCAGTTCAGATGGAAGACTCAGGACAGTACAAATGTCAGGCTTTGAACAAGGCTGGGACAGCATTTGCAAACGCAACGCTAACTGTCACTGGTATGAAATGAGAGCAGTGTATGCCTTCTTACGTGTGTTCAGTGTCACTTGCTTATTAATGGGTCCCAGGGATATTTTTACACCCCCCTAACACCCCCACCACCCACCACCCATTTGAGACCGACACTCTCCAAATTGTCCCCAATCCGAGCCTGAGATGCACCCCTAACACCCTCCAACATCCAACACCCCCAATTTGAGACTGACCCCCCCCCAATTGATAATCCTAGAAATAACCCTGATGGATCCAACGATGCAATATTGCTGCAATATCTTTCCCGATTGTCATAAAATTCTTCGAATCTTTTGCGACCGACTGTAATCGTAATGTATTGTTGGCTGGAATTCATTAATATTATGATTGACTTGTTATTGTTTGCGAATTACCTGCTTTACTTTATTAATGACTTATTATACGTGATCATATTTTCTTTGTCGTAACATTGATTTTATCTTTTCCTGTTGTTTTCTCTCTCTCGTATACTGTACTGTACTTATCAGAGTTGCGAGAAGCCACGGTTGGCTAGCAAGTCTCTGCTCATCTGTAAGCATTCAACAATAACACCATCAATTACACTGTCAAAGGGAAGTTTAAATTGAAAGCAAACAAAGATAATTCAAGCAAACGCGATGTAAAAATATATATCAAAGGGACACATTAAATAATTCTAAATGCAAAAGGACAAAAGTTGTGACATGGTTGCGTCTCTCTATCTCTTTGTCTGACTGCCTCTGTCTGTCTGTGTCTCAGTGTGTGTCTCGCTGTATCTCTCTGTCTCTCATTGATTATTTGATCTTGATATTTTTATGCTTTCATTATCGATTTTGAGTTCTATAATGTCATTTCACTGCAGTTGCTTGTGGCAAGCTAGAGATTTAAATCATGTTGCAGATCTGTCATATAGGGGACGTCCATAAATGACGTCAAGCACTTTGGAGTCAAACATTTGTGACGATGTGTGACGGCGGGGGAGGGTTTCCAGAAATGTGACGTCACATAATACTAAATATTGTATTAATACCGCAATGCTGTTACCGCAAAATTGAACGTATTTTGCACTTATAAATATTACGTTTCATTAAGAAAAGAATTCGAAAAAGTTTCTGAATATTGTTTCAACTGTAATAATTATAATGAATATTTTCAAACGAAACATTAATTTTAACATTGGAAAGACGACAAGATGACGGGGAGGGGTTAACGCGTTGTGACGTCATATTTGAGAGGTCTGACTTTTTGTGACGACGTGTGACGCGGGGGAACATTGGGGTGGGGTGGGGGGCAAAAAACTGCCAAAATCGCGTGACGTCATTTATGGATGGCCCCATATAGATTGACCCATTAGATACAGATTTTTCTATTCAACAGCATCAGATTCGCGTCTACCTCCAATAATTCAGCATGGACCACAGAATCAAACTCTTCCCATCGAAGGAAGAGCCATTCTCTACTGTTCTGCAACGGGCAGTCCACTTCCGAGGATCCTGTGGACGAGGAACGGAAGAGTGCTTCCCAGAGGAGATTCGAGAATTTCATTCATAGACAGCAGCACTCTTCAGATATCAGGTTTCAAAAAGACAGATCCTAAATACAGTTGAATCCGTTTAAGTTCATTAGCCTTGTGCTAAATTGATTCCCGCAGGCTCTTATGGGTAGCATCGATCATCGGTTGATGCTGCTGTAAATACAGGGTGGCGCAAAAAACCGGACTATACTATATTAAATGCAAACCCAAATGTGACTAGTCCGGTTTTTTGCGCCACCCTGTATATTATGATTGCAGTAAAGATTTGACGATACACTATAATTTATATGCCATACTACTGTACATGCATACAAAATAGAAGGAAACAGGGTGAGGAAGACCAAAAAAGATGTATGTAGAACATCAAGAAGGATATAGAAACAAAGAACATGACAATTGTAGAAGGATGCAGATTAGCACAAGATTGAGCACAGTGGAATGTTTCATATGTAGGCCTAACTACCGGTATTGCCGTCATGCAGGCAGAAAGTGAAGATGACGACGACGACGATGATAATGACCTACTAGGCTTTCTTCGTAGGTTAATCTCTGATACCCTTTGATCATTTGTGTTGCTCTGTGTTGTACTCTTTCTTTGCCACTTATTGGTTTCTAGATCTTCGCAGGTCTGATGCGGGTCTGTACACCTGTGAAGCCCTTAGCGAGGCTGGACAGACAACCTGGAGTGCGACGGTCAACGTAGAAGACACTACCGATCCCGCAATCGTCTTCAACCGCTCTCCGCAGCTGTCAACCTTTCCTGGACCGCCGACAAAGCTGACAGTTTCCGACATTACGGAAACGAGCATTCAAGTCACCTGGCGGTCGAATGCTAACACCGGTGCCTCTCCGGTCAGCTCTTTCTTGCTGGAGTACTTCAGTCCAGATACTGGCGAAGTATGCTATTGTTATTGTTATTGTTATTGTTCATGACAATTTATATAGCGCCGTAGCTAGCGAGGGCCAAAGTCAAAGGCGCTTTACAAAAAACATGGGAACGAGATGTTAAATAGGTGAGTCTTTAATTTGGTCGCGAAGTCCTCTAATGAAGTGGCCGCCGACACTGTAGCCGGTAACGAATTCCATATGAGAGGGTTTCCTCGGGAAAAAGAACGTTCGCCGAAGTTGAGTGTCTTCGACGGAGGTGGAACGTACAGGTGAACCCGGCTGCTGGAGCGCAGATGGAGCCGTAGGTCGTAACATGCAAATAAGCAACAGTTTTGACACTTTGAAACTATGATTTACACAACTACATGAATTTTGTTTAAAAAGCCATCGTCAGCACAGGATGATGAATCATATTTAAGTTTGATAATCAGAATATTAACTGTGATTCGACACCACTGTAATATGTCTATGTAATTACAGTTTTTGGTTTCAGTAGTTTGATGCTATGGTCATGATATATTGTGCTTGTAAAATATTAAGGAGCGCTTCTGAGTGATTCTTCAGAAGAGGCGCTGTACAAATATTATGTCGCGTTGCATTAACACACACACACTCATACAGATTTATCGTTTTTCATTATGTAGATACTTTTCCTTATCTGAGAGACTACCGCTAATAATTATTTATATTATTTTCAACTGATTTTTCTTTTGTTATGGGCAGTTTCTATAGTTCTTGTAAGAAACTGGTGTTCCATTTCGGTGCAGTTCAGATGTCCATGGGTCCATTTTTAGAACCCACCCCAATCTATCAAATCTCCAACCCAACCAACCCATGCCGGCAATAGGGTTACTTGACCCAACCCAACCCACCAGAATACATTGCATTTTTGTTAAAACCATGACTTATTTTCTGACCCAACCCACCAAAAATATGGTAAAATCTGACCCAAAAATCTGACCCAATCCAATCCAACCCAATCCATGGACATCTCTGGATATACGTCTAGATTTGCGTTAATTTTAGATAATATTTTTTCAGGGCTGGACCGTGGTGGCAGATTACGTGAGGGAGACTTCTATGACCATCAACAATCTACGGCCTAACACCCAATATGTTTTTCTGGTTCGCGCAAGAAATTCTCACGGGCTCGGTCCTCCCAGCCAACCATCAGCACCAGGGAAAACATTAGGTAGAAAAAAGTGAATCAGCCGCTGGTTGGAATTTTTTCATGAAATCTGCAAAACATACACCTGTAATCGTCTGCTCTTTGTGAAAATTTTTAAAACTCCATTTTAACCACGTGTTTGACATAAGTCTGAGCCAGTAGCGTAGCCAGGTTTCCGGAATAAGGGGGAGGGGCTATCGACATTTCAGGTTCTCAGGTTAAAAATCTTGATGACCAAAAAACGTCGTCGTATCAAGCTATCATACTACCAACCCCCCTCAAACTACTCATCAGTTTTGCACAAATCACACGACGGGCCCCGGCTCGAATATGGGGGCGGGAGTGCTCTCGGTGCCCTCTCCCCCGTAGCTACGCCAATTTTCTGAGGCTACCATCTAGTTTTTTTTATAGCAGATGCAGGACTGGAATTGATCATGTACAGTTGTACACGTCTTTCGTAGATAGCGTTCACCTCTGCTAATTAGAACCTTGAATCATGGCCGTTTTGGTTCTGCTGTTTATCTGTCGCCATAATTAACCTAATATTTGGCATTAATCACATAAGCCTTGATAATTTCGTCATCGTAACTAAAGCAAGAGAGTATTTGTTATATGATTCTTGCAGATTTTTGACCAAGTATTGTCAAAGCTGCAAATACTCTGCTTCCTCAATTTAGCAATGATACCCCAAATCATGTTGGGTGTTTGTTCTCTGTTTGCAGGCAGTTTGGCTTTAGAGATTTGGGGGTAATTCTGTTGACTACAGAGTCGCTGTGTATAAAGGATTTTGAGCTCTGGTAGAATCAGGCACATTGGAATGAATTTTTAACAAGGGGCGCAGATTTTTTCTGTTATAAGTCCTGATAAGCAAAAAAGGTAATCACCCTTCCCTTTTATCCTTTATCTACTTTTCAAAAATCCTGACAGGCAAAAAACAGCCTCATCTTCCAGGGGTACAGCGCACCCCCTAATTTTGTCCAGGGGGTGCGGCTGCCTACGCGTCTGGGTATTGCATTCTGCGAGTAGGCCCTATAGTAAAAGCTATATATTGCTAATTCCAGGTAACGGAGTCATCATTCCAGCAACTGATCTACCACTCATTGACCTTGACATCGTTTCCGAGCGACTATCTCCTCAGATCGTAACAAATCTTTTGGTCACGGCGCTCAGTTCGACCGCTCTGAATGTAACGTGGGGGACTTCATCTCGTAACTTGGATTTCGTCGAAGGTTTCTACATTAAATATCGTCCAGTTGATGGTCCGGACGAGGCTCGGAGTTCACAGCGCGAAGAGTACATTATAGACGCCATTCATTCAAACTCGGCCGCACAGTTTATCATGACAGATCTGCAGAAGTTCACTTGGTACGACGTCTGCGTTCAGCCGTTTTATCGAACGATAAAGGGCAGCACAAGCAACACTGTGCGAACACAAACACTCGAAGACGGTAATTAACTCACTCACTCACACTCACTCACTCACTCACTCACACACACACACACGCTCGCTCACTCACTCTCTCACACTCACTCACTCACTCACACACACACTCTCTCTCTCTCTCTGACTGACTGACTAACTAACTAACTGACTAACTGACTGACTGACTGACTGACTAACTGACTGACTAACTGAACTAGCTAACCAATTAACCAACTGACTTACTGACTCACTGACTGACTCACTGACTAACTAACTGAATGTGATCTATCTGCTCTATTCTTAAACTTCTAAAGCGCCACTTCATAATGCATAAAAGCATCAGCCGATGGCACACCAAATCAAACTCACACAAGATCCAGGTCATATCCATGATATCAGGCAGGACAGCCAGAAGACAGTCTATGGTGGAGAAGTCAGGCAAAAAAGGCGAAAACTTCTATAAAGAACTTTTATGACCCCAATTTAGTAATGCAGTTCAGTTGATAGTCAGTCCAAAGGGTCTGTCCATTAATTATGTTAACAATTTTTGGGCAATTTTTGACCCCTCCCCCTTGTCAACAACTGTCAACTTTCACTGACCCCCCTATAATTATGTCAAAAACTTTTGACCCCCACTAAGACCAGTGACGGGTCCCCTAAAAAGTTTAGAAGGTTATTATTTTTGCAGCGATGAGACCTTTTCCCCTTTCTTTTGTTCATTAAGTGTCATAATGTGGTGGTGATGACCTTGCTTTTTGCTTGTAATAAATAGTATTTCATGAAATTTCATATTTTTTATCATTTGTAAAAACATGAAATTGTTGACGACAACTTCTCTTGACCCACCCCATCCCCCTGTCAACAACTGTCAAACTTTTTCAAACCCCCTTCTCTTTCCTATTTTGTTGACGTAATTAATGGACAGCCCCAAAGTTGAATTGTGGCCCACCTGCAATCATTGCCATTTTCCGTAAATATCTTGCCCTGAGTTCAGTCAAAAAGTTTTAGGGAATCTTCATTAATTTAGTAAATTGATTTCGCTGCCATATAGAATACAGAAGGGTTGTTTAGATTTGTGAAAGCTAATGTAGTCCGTCTAAGTACACAAATGTGTTTGTTGGTATTCAGTTCCCTCGGCTGCTCCATCGAATATTCAGGTTCTGTTGGTGGATAACGTCACACTTCAGGTGTCTTGGAAACGACCGCCGGCCACTGAAATACACGGCCAGCTGCTTGGATACAAGGTTAGGCTGGTCACTTCGGTCTACTGCTCTTCACATTGCTCCTCATCTTACCACTGCCCTCTAGCGAGTAAGGTTGGGTCGACCTTAGGGACTCCAGCGGACTAGTTCCTTATGCAAGAGGTGGGATAGCGTTTTGCTTTAAATGGCAGCATGAAACCTAATGCTACATTAGGAGGGTCGAACATACAAAGAGCCAAAATGTCTATAATTAAGATGTTGACATACACCATCATCACACTAGGTAACTTTTAGCATCATTTATTTCGTAGCGTGATTAAAGTGGCTTAGGAGGCATTACTACCTGTGTGGTAGCCACTAGGGGCGCTGACGGGGCTTGAACCCGCTCCGTCAACCTACCGCTCCGGCGCGTATTAACCCACTCTGCCATCATCCCAGTTAAATGACAGGTTGATGTGGAAGAATTCCGATTTAATTTTTGATAAATAAACGCATGTGCATATAACAATTACCATCTATTAGTGTTGTTATATTTTGTGTGATCGTCGATATGTAAGAACTGTGGTGCGTTGTATCCCAGATCTACGTTTACGGAAACGAAATGCGGTTGATCCGTGAGATTCGAGTGAATTCGTCGATGGAATCTATTAGCGTCTACAACCTCGTAAAGAATTCCAAGTACAGCGTTCAGATGTCGGCCGTGAACAGAATAGGAGAGGGTTTAAAGAGTGAAGCCATTTCTGCAAGTGAGAAAAATTTTGTAACTTAACGCAGCTATTGTTGATAATTATCAATAGCTGCGTTCACTTATTTTCTAACTAGTTCACTAATAGAGAAAAGTCCCGGTAGATATTAGAAAATAAACTCATTCATTCATTCATTCATTCATTCATTTGTTAATATATTAAGGTAATAGTAATTATCTTTGTTCGCTTTCAATTAGAAACTTTTGTTCTGCATGATCGGTTATTTTGTATTATAATTAATTGACGGTGTTACTGTTGAATGTTTACAGACGAGCATAAACTGGTCAGCGAACCGTGGTTTCTAGCAACTCTGATCGGTACGATTGGCGGTGTCCTTTGGGTGTCACTCTGTCTGTTTATCGTAGTCTTGTATCGGAAGCACAAAACTCACAAGAAACTGAACAGAAATGCTGCAGGTTAATAAACGGCAACAAGTCAACATCTTATGCATGGATATAATCAGTGGCACAACTAGGGTCCAGGGGAGGGGAGGGTAAATGCCCCGGGCGGGTGCCGAGGATGAGGTGTAGTTATGGGGAGTGACAGCTGTGGCGTGGGGGGGGGGGGGTAGGGGCTACCGCCCGCCACGACGCAAAATTTTGGGGCACGCAAAATAATTTCTATGTCTCATTAAACCGGAGAGGACCTTTTTTGCTCGTCAGACTTTCCAGGAGTTGAGAGCACAATATGTCTACTTCGCCCCGGGCTCTGCCAACCAACGCTGCACAACTGTGGTTAATGGAGAAAAGTAGACAGTAGACAATGAACTGATTCAGTAATTCATTAATTTGTTGTTCATATGTTAATTCATTCCTTCATTCATTCCTTCATTCAGTCATTCAGTCATTCATTCAACTATATGATTTTCAAACTAGTTTCCAGCTTATCAAGATTGAGAATCACTTTGTACACTTTCATACTCCCATGAACATTCACTCAGATGTTGAATGTTGTCTCTTTATTATAAAATATTGTAAGACAGCATTCTGTGCAATCAGAGATATTTGCGCACCCCCTAACACTCCCAACACCCCCCAAATTTGATACCGACACCCCCCAACACCCCTCCCCCAATTTCAGCTATGGGATGACCTTATTTTGCTTTGTCAGACTCTTTTTTTGGCAAGGGACCCCCAGAATTTACCGACACCCCCCCCAAATTGATAATACCAGAAATAACCCTGGTGCCAATTGATATAAAGGCTGGCTAGAGTATTTGTTTCTTGCAAGTATATATAATAGTTTGGTTTTATATTTACAGGTTCTAATTCCAAATCACATGACAATCATCAGTAAGTGATCGAATTGGATCCATTTTATTTTCTCAAAATTCAGTGCAGTGTCCGAGTAAATGAGAGGACGGGCTAGGTTTCTAATTTAAGTAAGTAAGTAAGCAAGTAAATAAATAATTGAGTAAATAAGTAAGCAAGTGAGCTAGTAAGTTGCAAGTTCAAATTCACGTTCAATCAAGTTCACTGAAGTTCAATATATCAAGTTCAATACAGCTAGTAATATGAGCATATAAATATGAGACGTGATATTGAAATGGTTAATTTACATGTACTGCCAGGAGGGATATCATTACTCCAATGAACTTGAGAAAGTTAAGTGAAGAATTTGGAGTCAATTAGTGCGTGAAATTTCGAAATTATTTTGCGAGTAAAGTTAATGAAAGTTTTGAAACGTGATTGGATTTCCTTTGTGTCCTGAAGATCTTATATTAGTTTATATGTTTGCACAACTGCTCGTCTGTTTAACTGGATTTATGCATGTAACAGCATTGTAACTGTTATAAAACTGAACTTCAGTCTTGACTAACAACAGGCAGTGGTGTCGCTAGGGGCGCGGGCCACACCGGGTGACACCAATTACCGTACTACAGAAGCATGATGTCTGCAAATTAAATCGCCTAAGTTATTCCATTTGTACGTATAAGCTAGTACAGGAGGACACTCATGGAGGTCCATGGTGCATTTTTTGCGGGGGAAGGGTTATTTCTGCGATTATAAATTTGGAGGTGTAGGTATATTTCGGGGTCCATCCTTGCCGAAAAAGCCTGACAAAAAATAGGTCATCACAGGCTCAGATTTGGGGGTGTTGGGGGTGTTGGTCTCAAATTGGGGAGGGGTGTTTGAGGGTGTTAGGGGTGTAACAATATCCCGGCGGGGTTAGTACCATGGCTTTACACTGCACCGGGTGACGCCAACCCTTTGCATTTTACGGATTCGTATTTTATTCATCGTTTGTCAACAGGCTCAACCCTCTCCAGCAGAAGGAGTTGCCTTATGCTCTTGGCCATCAGCTTGTGGCGTCGTCGACGTCGTCGTCGTCCATTAAGCCGTGCGCTTGTAATCAGGCCTTGGTGTCTTCCTGTTGCTACAACGAATCGCTTAGCGATGGCGAGTATAAGGCAAATGGAGAGCAGCTATCGGCCAGTCATACTTACTATACCCGTAAGTATAAATCGTTGTATTGTAAAGCGCCCTTGTCTTCGGCCATTTTTGTCATGCTTATTGCGCTATATAAATTGTATAGTCAATAATAATAATAATAATAATAATAATAATAATAATAATAATAATAAGTCCGAACCAGGGTCTATTATTATATTCTGACTGATCTTTTCGGCTTGACGCGGTTCTAATTCGGATTGGATTTGGTGCCCTAGGCATTGTAATAGTGGCGCCATAGAAGTTTGGGGTGACGCCATTGCTTTACTGCATCGGTAATAAATCTTGCACAAAGTTTTGCAACATTGCGCAAAGCCTACGACCAGTTCCAGCCAGAATGGAGGGAGGGGGTGTGTGGCTACTCCAAAGCTTCAGATTGCTGTACACAGGGTTATTTCTAGGAATATCAATTTGGGGGGTGTCGGTAAATTCTGGGGGTCCTCTGCCAAAAAGTCTGGCAAGTAAGAGAAAAAAGATAACCATAGCTGAAATTGGCGGGGTGTTCGGGGGGGAGGTGTCGGTCTCAAATTGGGGATGTTGAGGGTGGTGTAGAAATATCCCTGGCTGTAGCAGATTAAGCAGATTATGATTTGTATTGTTAATTCTTTGACAATTATTACTAACATCTGATGTCTATCTCTCGGTTGTTCTTCGCTTTCAGTAGAGACTCCGATTCCTCAGATGAACTTAAATCCGAACGCCGTCGGTCAAGTGCCCCCAAATTTTAGCGGGAAGGCGCACCCGTTGATCGCTCCGTATGCGACAGCGACCGCAACAGGCGCCCGTTGCCCTGACGACCACGCAGATACTCCAGACGGAGTTTTCCGGCCAATCCCTGGAGTGACCGGTGACGAACGAGAAACTTGGAACAACGAGTATGATCCACATCAGTCCTACTCTACCGGCAGTTGTGAAGGTAATTCTAAAATGGGAAATAACATTCCAAAGAATGTTTATTAATTATTGTTTAATGTTGTTAACAGTGGCGTACACCTGGCGTCAACATTGGAGGGGGGAGGATAGAATTGTCGATAAAGTCAGGTCAGACCCCCCTTTCGTCTCCCAAAAAGTCTTGACAAACAAAAAAGGTAATCCGTAGCGAGTGATTTTACCATAAGGCACAAAACATTGGGAGGATAATTGATACTCTGTCCCCCTCTTACTAATTATTGGGGGACCGTCCCCCATGTTTTACGCCCTTGGTTGTTAATAAGTGACGGCTTGTAATACAATGTAATGTACTGTAAGAGAGACTTCAGCGGTGCTTGCACTGTACCTAGCGGCATGGTCATTATTACTTTGATCAGAGGAGTGGAGCAGCAGCAAAATAGGCGAAAAATTTGGTGTAAAAATTTCAGTTCTTCTTTAATAATAAAATAATTAAGCCTTGCATCAAAGTGCTTGCCTTGACACCAAAACTGCATCCACAATCGCCACTTCAATAGTCCATTCCAAACTGGATTACTGCAACTCCCTTTACTATAACCTCCCAAAAACCTCCAGCAACAAATTACAATCAATTCAAAATGCACTAGCCCGAGCAGTAACCAAATCACCAAAGTTCTGCCATATTTCACCCATACTGAAGACACTACACTGGCTTAAAATATCCGAACGTATACAGTACAAGATAATAACGATTACTTACAGTTCACTTCATTCGTCAAAACCGGTTTACCTTCGTAAACTCTTAACGCCTCAGCCTCCCCGACCTACACGATCATCATCTCATCTCACACTTTCACGCCCGTTAAATCAGTCATCACTCAAAATCTGCAACCGCGCTTTCTCATACGCCGCACCAGAACTTTGGAACTCAATTCCAGCCTCCCTCCGCAGCCTACGACATGGTCAAACAATAAGCTCCGAATCCTCATTTCCTTTAATTCCTTCACTTGTCTCCTCAAACCTTTAGGTCTAAACTTAAAACCTTCCTATTCGAAAAGTCATTTCCCCCATAGCAACAACAACCAGATCCGCTGCCTCATAGATACACTGACCTTTGCCCGGCCGACAAACCACCTTGGCTATAGCTATTTCAAGAAAGATTAAGCGCATAAGAATAAGCAGCTACTGCTGTGCTGCTTTCCGGGGCGCTGTAGAAGTTTACGACATTTTACTTTACTTACTTTACTTAGCCAAAACAAGCAGTTGTGTCATTTACCATTGATGCCGTTGCCTTTCTTTTGCAAAACATAAAATAATATATCACAACTGAAGCAAGTCCTGTGAGTACAAGAATGTCCAGTGGTCCAAACACGCTGTTTCCAGAATCAAATGTGTTTCTTTCAGAAGGACTTGACCACGTGACTGCTGGACATCCGATGAATGCAAAGCAACCAGTTCTGTACCTCCCTCCGCCACCTTCTCAACCACCCTCCGAAGCAGATTCTGCCAGTCTTTCGCAGTCGTGGTCGGCCGCAAAGATCCAGCCGCCCGTCTACAATATTTCTACTCCAAGGATTCACGTTGCCAAAAGTCACGGCAATAAGGCAATGCCGCTGCCTCACGAGAAAGTAACTCTACATCAACAAAAAGCTGCGAGGTTGTTTACGTTTTTTGGAAATAAGTTTATATAAGAAAGATTTTTGATTACTACTACTACTACTACTACTACTACTACTACTACTACTACTACTACTACTACTACTACTACTACTACTACTACCACTACCACTGCTACTACCACTACCACTACACCACCACCACCACCACCACCACCACCACTGCTGCTGCTGCTGCTGCTGCTGCTGCCACCACCACCACCACCACCACCACCACCACCCACCACCACCACTCCACCACCCCACCACCACCACCCACCACCACCCCTGCACCACCACCACCACCACCACCACCACCACCACCACCACCACACCACCACCACTCACCACCACCACCACTTCACCACCCCACCACCACACCACCACCACACACCACTACTTCTACTACTACTACTACTACTACTACTACTACTACTACTACTATATGATCGTAGACACGTTTTAAGTAATATTAAATCACAAAGTAAAGAATCACAAGTGTGGAGCAAGTCAGGGGTGAACAACTTGCCCAAGGTCGTTACACAGTGGGTAGGGTCAGATTCTAACCCGCTACCCTCAGGTTACATGGCAAGAAGAATTACATTATTTAAGATAAGGTTCGTATTTTATTTTGGCATTTACTGTACTGTACTATATAGTATATATAGCACAGTTGATTAATTTATATTGCGTTATTGTTAATGTTAGAAACTACGCTGAAAAAGATGAAATGCAAGTTCCAAGATATGTTGCAAATCAGCAAGCGATGCCTCATAGTGGATTTCAGGCCTCAGACTATGCCATCAAACTGGACAGTAGGCGACAACAGTGTCCAGAGAACGCCGCAGACGGTGATAACTTTTCGGCAGGTTATTACACTTTTGTCAAACCATCCTAAGTCTGTCCGCAATGCTGCTAATAGATTTTTTCACAACGTACTGATTGTTCAGATTTTTTACAAGTAATTGTTATACAAGAAAAGATTTACTGACTTTCGTCTTTAAATTTTGTCAATATTTCAGTTGTGTCCGATTTCGATGTATTCAAATCTGAATTTTCGTTAAGAGTATTACCATGTTTTATGTTGTATGAAGTCTTGGATAGTACATATGTTGAGGAGCAATTTATTTTCTGTTATATTGATGCAGTCTTCTTTAAGTTGTAGTAGATTTTTGGTAATTTTGTTGTAATTGAATGGAAATTAAAAACGTCAGTATGCAAATATAGAGAGACATATATTTTGGCCTTAAACTTGTGATATGCTGTATGTTTATGCGGTTGTAATTGCATGCCTCTCATCTTCATTGGACATTTTTTGCTAAGTTTACCTCACAGTTTGTGAATGTCTTTAGTATTAATGTACAAAAACGTTTATTCCAGAATTGCATGAAAAGTAGATTACTGATTTGAAATATATTTCTGTCATTTATTATTGAAAACATGATTCTCAAATGTTAAAATAGTATTGAATAGATGCTGCCATTATGAAACAGTTCTCAACTACATTGTTGAAATAATTTGGACAGCGGTCTTTCTAATGATGGTGAACATCTTTCAATGTATTTTGCAAATTTATGGATATATCATGTTTTCCACATAGCTGATCATCATTGATGTAACTTCATGTGAATAAAAAAATTGTGTGAAGATTGTAAAATTTTAATTTTCTGTGGTTTAGTTCAACAATGCTGTAACCTAACACTAACAGCGGATTCTTGTTCAAATGTTCAATGATAAATTTTTGCATGGTTTATCCATGCTAATAGGGATAAAAATTTTGCAGAACAATCTTCGTTAAACTGTTCAAATAAAATACCAAGATTTTGGGATGTTAAGTTCTTTTCATTTTCTGCATCAAGCCTTCTTCAGCATGAGTTTTTCATCTTATATGTCAAAATACGCAGTGTTTTTTCAGTGGGAACGCACTGGAACGGCGTTCCCACACCTTTTTTGCCAAATTCGTTTATATCGGTATGCAATAATGCGTGATTTACTCAGGGGCGTAAATCACGGGGGACGGCGGGGGACGATCCCGAAATAATTAGTGAGTGGGATAAAGTTTCATTTACCCCCCCCCATATTTTGTGCTTCCTTGCTACTTTAGCAGGAAAAAGATCATCTCTAGTTTTTGCGCTTCTTTAACGTCCTAAAAGTCTCTACAAAAAAGTCTAACAAGCAAAAATGTCATCACTAGACTTTTTATATATTTTACGGGTGGGCATACTTGCAATTTTTTTCTGTTCCCTCCCCCAATGTTGATGGCAGGTTACACCAATGGTTTTACTTACAATCGATTCTTTTTCAGCAGGAACGCACTGGAACAGCGTAAATTACAGTTTAAAAACAACGAGCTACATTGTATACAAATATATCAAATAGTATTGTTATTCAACTAGCGTCTATGGTCTGCTTCTTACGACAAAACAGAAGTGAAATGATTTCCCAAATCTTTTTTTCTAGAAGAAAATGCACTGCTTATACGAGAGCATTCGAGGATTCTCTATTTGTTGTTGTTATTGTTATTATGACGCTTTATATAGCGCTGTAACATAGTTAAAAAACCAAAATCAAAAGCGCTTTGACAGCGCTGACATATCAATGAAGGTCCGAAGGTGGCGATGTTAAAAGTTCGCTCATATGATAGAAGGATCTCGCTGCCGTGAAGAAATCCCGTGCTGAATCCTTTAGAAGCGGTCCTTCGCGAGAAAACTGGAGCCTCATTAACACGTCAGCGAAGAACGGAAGATGATGTTAAGGGCCGCGTGTTGGTGATAGTTCTCCGCGTTATAGTGCCTAAAATAACTAAAAGAGGCCTAACTAAGATTTTATGGCAATGTCAATCTTAATAATACACGGGATTGAAAGCGATTAAATGGGTGGTTTGCCAGAAACATGTAGGAAGTTAGGAACTGTCCATTATATCTATGTACATATGTACACTGTATGTATGTATGTATGTATAGATATCTGTATGTATAGATGTATGTGAGTATGCACAGTGATTCTTTCTAGGAAAAATGAGGTTGTTTGGAAATGCATTTCCATGGCCGTCGAGAGAAATTCTTACGGGCCCCTAAAAAGTTTCGAAATTTTCGAATAATAGTTTTTACATTTTTAGCGATGATGATGATGATTTTTCTGCTCATCAAGTGTTAAAAAGTAGTGATGACTTTTTTGCCCATCAGGTTCCTATCAGTTTATCAAGTGCAACTGATAAAAGAACCGATTGTGCAGTAAGCACTATTGCATATCGATATATAAGAAACTCTGGAAAAAGGTGTGGTAACGCTGTTCCCGTGCGTTCCTATACTCGCATTATTGCATATCACCATGTAAACGAATCTGGCAAAAAGGGCATTGGAACGCCGGTCCCGTGCGTTCCCACTGAAAAAACACTGCGCATGAATATGTGTGAATTTGTATGGAGATTGTTTGGTATACTAGACCAGAGATCTGATGTCCATGGGTCCATTTTTAAAAAAAACCAATCCATTAAATCTTCAACCAAACGATGCCCAAACCCAAATAGGGTTACTTGACCCAACCCAAGCCACCGCTTATTTTCTGACCCAACCCACCATTAATGTACTAGACTAGTACATTAGCTGTAAATTGGCTATGATATTGTTTTAGTAGCAACTTCCCCGTTGTGTACTCATGCAGTAAACATTATGGGCCCTCATAGGGCCTACTGAGTACGTATCGCCGGTGTGGGAATTTAACAAATTGGCCAATCCGCCACTGGTCAGCAGTACTAAACTCTGCCAGTACTGGAAATAGTCGGAATCTAGAGGGCGTTAAATTGTTACTTTTATGAATAGGCCCGTTTCAATCTAAACACATGCAACGTTTTTAATCCCACCCTATAGAGGTTGCACGATCGAAGAGAATCCGTGAATGTGCAAAGAACTATTTCAGACCTTTTTTGCTCGTCAGAGACTTTTCTACCGTGCAATGTGGATGCGCCCCCCCACCACACCAGATTCCGGAACCCTGGCTACGTCACTGACATAATTACAAGTCGACGTTTGTTTTGGCGGCAAGTTCATGACTTCATGGTATTGTCAAACAGCACTAGTCACGTGTGAAAAAATAGTTCCATCAATTTTGCATTATATATTGCGTGTGTGTGGCGGTGCATCATACTTTCAGTGTTTTATCCATCCACCAGGCCTTTGGGAGGAGGGTGGGGTTGAATTAACTGGAGGAGAAGAAGCACAGTTCAATGCAAAAACATTTTAGTACTGCGATTTGGGGGGATTTTGGGTTTTATCAGGGGGAATCTCCTCTCCTAACAGGCCTGTATAAAACACTGCATACTTCTCTGTCTATAAGCTCCCCTCCCCGATACAAATTTCTCATCGCTTTTGCACAAATCCCACGACTGGTCCTAAACCAAATGTAGGCCCCCCATCTCCTTCTTCTCTTGCCCATGCGCTAGTGATAGAACTAAGACAGCGTTTTATCAAATTCGTAGGCCCAATAAAAACAGTTCCGCAGATATAATCCCGGCGAGAAATAAGAACATTTTCTACATCGCCGATGAAATCCATCTTGCCACCGATTGAGCCCGACTCGGCAGAGGCGGAGCTAGGGTGTCCGGTCACCAGGGTCAAAACATACTAATGGCGCCCCCTCAACTTCGGAAAATCCTGGCAAGCAAAAAATGTCTTCACTTATTTCGCTTGCTGAAAGTACCAGAGAGGATTACATACAAGCGGTGTATGCTGTCGTTCCGTGCGCTTCACGATCCAACGTGTCCTGAATACCTTTCCACACTTCTTCACAGACAATCGCTGACGGAAAGATGTCGTCAATTACGGTCGAGCAGCCGTGTTCTTCTGGCGGTTCCACGTCCTGCGAAGACGCCAAAGTTTGGCGAGCGTTCGGTTGTAAGGGGAAATCCGCGGCTGTGGAACGCTCTACCGGACATTGTAACCTCGTCGAACTCCTACGATCAATTCGCGAAGAACTTGAAGACATATCTATTTGCGACTTCTTATGAATGTTAAATATGTACAGCGCCTTTGACTTTGGTAGACGCCATGCGTACGGCGCTATATAAATTGTCTGAATAATAATAATAATAATATTCAACTAGGCCTATATTGATCATTTTGGTTGCTTCTTTTTTCTCTATTGCTACCGTAACCCGATCCCCCACCTCGGCGCCCGGGGACATATGCAGGCAGCCCCTTCCCCTAGTTCTGTCTCTGCCACTCGGAAGCAAATGTACCCCCTCTTAACACGAAAATTATGGCTGCGAAGGAGAAGCGGCTTTTTTGCCGTCGGATCATCTTGCTTTTGATTAACACTCCGCAAGACGACTCCGAAGCGCCTATACGACGCCGCCGCCGCCTCCGGACCAAGCGCTTTTGGAAGCGTTGTGTGTGTGTGATTTTGGGCTTATGTCGCAGACGCAGTAGCGTGGCAGACGGCTGGCAGATTTAACGACAAAAGCGCCCTCTCGCAGCGGAACCGTAAAGAACTCTCGCAACGTGAATGGCTTTGAACGCGGTCCACTCACTTCACTGTCCCGAGAAATACCAAAACCAATAAACAGCGGTTTTGTGTTTGCACTTCTTCTTCTTCTTCTTCTTCTTCTTCTTCTTCTTTTTTCTTCTTCTTCTTCTTCTTCTTCTTCTTCTTCTTCTTCTTCTTCTTCTTCTTCTTCTTCTTTCGAAGCAGCTTCTCTCTCGCTTTCCTTTCAATCTCTCTTACTTCCCGATCACCTTTGTGGCCCTAATTAAACGTCTGTTCCGAGCAGTGCAGAAGCACGTATAGGACTTTACATGGTGGGTAAAAAAAACCGGCACCACCCTAATTAATAATTCCATTGTTAATATTTTCGCAACCCCTAGGTCAAAAATCAAAATGCATGAAATTTGGTGCAGACCTACTTCTGCGGTACTATATTCTGCAATAGATGAGCTCAAGTGGATAAAAATTTCAACTTCAATTATATTACTGTACTTGCGTGATTCCCGAAAAGACACAGATGGATCGGGTCTCCAAATCGATCCTCGGCTGGTATTCGTTTGGCGTAGCCATGGTTCTGGAAAAGGGGGTCCACTTCCACTGGAAGTTCCACCGTGTTGATGACTGGGTATGCATCCCCTCACCGGAGTTTTTTTGCTTGTCAACATGTAATTCGTAAAGGCGAATGATCTTTTTTTGTTTTTTTGCTTATCAACCTATTTTCCGATTAGTTTATAAAAATCTAATAAAAATACTACTGCGAATAACGAATTTTTGCTTGTCAGCCTTTTCCGGCAAGGTTTACTAACATTTAGTGGAGGATAACGCTGAGAATTATCTGTTTTCCTCTCATTTCTTTTTTCCTTAACCTAGCATCCCCCCACCAACTTTCTAGAATTTTTTTCCAATCCCCCACCAAGAACTCCTGGAACCGCCACTGGTCACATCGACATGGTCGAGCAAAGAACGTCGTCAAAGAACGTCGTCAACGCATCGGTTCTGTTCCAATCATTCTGTCTACCATTCCGCCACTCGGGAAGTTTCGCAGCAGTCTTGCGGAAATCCCACGACTGATCCCATCCAGCATATGGGGGGGGGGGGGGAAGGGAGGGAGGCGGTTGGCCAGCCGTCCATGGCTATGCCGATGGTGATATTCGTACAAAACCGACTAGAAACTCATCGGGGATATGGGTGGGGGTATTAACTATATTATAGGTTGCCACACAGTCCGAGTAATTGTTCTAGAGTTCCCAATTTGAGTCTAATATCTGCACAAATTATTTAGCAGCTGACTTCTCCCCTACCAAGTACACCGAGAGAGCTCCTCAGGCTCCATTATTGGATCGAGAGAAATTGGTGAAGTGATGGTGGACCCCCCCCTTCATCCCCGACATAATTAAACTTGAAAAAGAAGATTGTAGCCTATATTTATATTTAATTGAACATTTATATTTAGACACGTTTGCCAATATCAACACTAATCGAGATTCTATAGTGGAACCATGCGTCTCAACCTGGATTTTTTTGTAGACTATAGTTCCTTAATATAGCTGTTTTCAGTGGCGTAGCCAAGGGGGTTTGGGCTTAAAATTCCCCTTAAGCGCCGACGACAGTTTTCATGTATTTCCATGCATTTTTAATTTTCGGACGCGGTTTTGAGGGTCAAACCCTCTTGGGAGCTGCTGACGAAAATTTTTAAGCGCCATTGGGTTGACGACCTTTCTTTGCTTGTCAGCATCTGAAAGGAAAAATTTTAGAAGGAAAGACATAGGATAGATACATAGGATGACTTTTTTTGCTTGTCAAGATTTTTAAGATTTTTCGAAAGTTGGTTACGGTCGGTCAAAAGTCAAAACCAAACCCCTCTTCCGGAATTCCTGGCTACGCCACTGGCTGTTTTGGTAGAAGTTGCGCTACAATAATCGATTAGTCTGACAACAGTGGATATTTTGGTCGTGCACAACAGCGAGTTAATTAAAGATTTCGCTCGTCGGAAGATCTTTATTCCTATTAAGCGCGTCCTTAGGAGCCAGATGGGGACCAAATAACTCTCGTTTGGCGCAGCTGCCGTCCCTAGTTCGACTCGGTAAATGCTGTCCAATTTGCTGCCGGCGAAGCTCAAGTAATTGACCATCGAACTCTTATTAAACTAGAAATCTTCTGCAGTAAAAGGCTTCCGAGGAACTTCGTATAAACCTGTGATCATGGAAAAGTTTATACATTATGTCCGGAAAAGGGAACCTTTTGATACTGACGAAAGATAGTGCTAATTACTTATTAATTTTTAAGTTACCAAAACTCATTTTAATTCCGATAAAATTAATTTAAACACGATCCCCATTTGAACAAGTTTTGCTTGATTGTCTACATACTCAAATACTTAGAAAATAACGTCAACCGATAAATTTTAATTTTCACTCGGTATACTGGTGGACATGCCTGAGATTGAAATATAAGTTCTTTGATCCCATGACCAGAATAGAACACGTCAGACACACACACACACACACCAAATGGAAGTTCTCTACAGTTTAACCCGAATAACCCCCAATACAGTAAAACAGTCTATGATAATCATGCGAGTCGTTGCTAAAAGGAGATTTTACGGTGTTTCCAAATACGATTAATTAGCCTAAGAATTTAAAATCATGACCTAATCAAAGAGTTGAACTGGTACATGCCCACCAGGGCCGCCAAGAGAGAGGGTACAAGGGGAGGGGCAAATGCACAGGGGTCCGGCGGCCTGCAGGGGGCCCGGCGGCCCGGGCCCGATGATGATGTACCGGTATTAACAATAGCATGAACCCCGAAAAAGACTGACAGGTAAAAAGGGTCATCTTCATCACGAGAGCACAGGGATCCGGCGAATGTCAGGAGCCCCGGGCCCATCAGCCGACTCTGCAGTATTAACTAACACCCCGAATGTCCCTGAAAAAGTCAAGAAGACTGACAAGGTGGTCGTCAACGCTTTTTCACACTTGTCACTTGTCAGGGCCTCAGGGGCTCGGTGACTACCTTTTTCCTCAGGGGCCCGGAAATTCTCTCGGCTGCCCTGATGCACACAGACCCTGCCAATGAAACAATTGAAACACGTATACCTTTGCTTATTTTAAAAGATATTTTAATTCACATTTAATTTGAAACCTAGCCTCAATTTTCTGGACCAAATTCAGATCACAGTTCTGTAACTTAGTAGAAAGGAAGTCTGATGGTCTTTGCTTTTCGGGGAAACCGGCAATTCTGGTCGCTGATTATTGACTTGTCCATTCTTTAAATAGCACGAGGAAAGAGGAAACTGGGGAAGTGGCAATCTACCCCCCGTCTGACTCTCAAATACGATCTGAGGCTTCTACAGACAAACACTTTAGCAATCAAAAGATCCTGTTGATGATGGTTGATACTGAAAAAAACTGAGACTTACGGTGACTTACCTTAGAGCTTTGTCCATTAATATCAACAGAATTTATCACAACGTCGCTCCTCGACTGTTGAGCTAGTTTCGCGCTATCTTCTAAGATTTCATAAACAGAAATTTCATATGTAAAATAATGGGGCTTCTTAGCCTTAGGGACAGTCCATAAATGACGTCGCGCACTTAGGTGGGAGGGGTTCAAACATTTGTGACGGTGTGTGACGACCGGGGAGGGGTTTCCAAAAACGTGACGTCACATAATACAAAATATTGTTATTAATACCGCAATGCTACGTAACCGCAAAGTTGAACGTATTTTAGGCCTACACTTATAATTCATTTTTTAAAAAAGAATTTGAAAAAGTGTCTGAAATTCACTTCAACTATAATAATCGTAATGAGTATTTTCAAACGAATTCATTGCAATACCCGCTTCATTCAAGAAATAAGTGAATTGAAATATTAATTTTGACATTAAAAAGAGGGGGGTTAACGCTTTGTGACGTCATTTTAAGGGGTCTGACTTTTGTGACGACTTGTGACGAGGAGGAGGAGGGCCAAAAAAGTGCCAAAATCGCGTGACGTCATTTATGGACGGCCCTTTATTGTCCTGTCTAAATCGGACGGAGGCAGTCTTCAGTATCGCCAGTTCAATGCTCACAAGTACCAAAACATCCTATTTAGACCTACTTCTATGGTATTGTGAATCTAATTTCGATAGTTAAAAAATTTGAAACATGTTTACTATGCTTCAATAATTTTAATTAGCCGTCTTGATTGTAAGCTATTCTTGGACATAACTCATTTTTGTTAAACTGCAACACATAGGCCTACCACGATTTCAGCTAGATCTGATTTTAAAAACTCAGCTATTTTGATTTCTTGATTAGGCCTAGCTATCCGCATATTTTAAAAATAACGACTAGCAGCTAATAGCTAGTTTTTACTTTTAACTGATCGGTATTACAGTGAATTTAACAGAGTCGCCATTTTTCTCTTTGTTGTCATAGTAACGGCCAACGACCGGAAATTGATCATCGGGGAATTATAAACAACTGTTTTATCGACAATAAAACGGAAAACAACGTCGTTTTGTGCAGTTGGGGGGATGGGAACGGGGAATTGGGCGCCTAGAGGAACAATAAAAGACGGTTTGAAATGAACGGGGTATTAGCGGGCTTTGAAGAAGTAGCTCGTAGACCCTGGAGGTTGAAAATGGCGGACGTGTGACGGCGACGTAGACAACGGATAATCAAGATCAAGACTAAAAAAGACTGAGATGAAAGAACGGAATTCAGTGAGAGCCACTGCTACCACTTCCGTAGCGCCACGATTTTGAAGCATGAGTGCAGCAGTCTATTTGCAATGGCCATAGAAAACAGCTTCTGCGCCGGCTGCTTGACTATTGTCGGTGATAAGATTTGAATTCTTGACCTGCCGTTAGCTAGAGTGCTAGACAATCAGTCTAAACACGGTAAAGTTGCGTTCACGAAACGTGAATGTCAGACTGATCAGAGAGACTGGACGACTAAGACAAGGCTATTTCCAAAGAGATCAAAAGAGACGGACGAGAGGCCACGCACCACTCATAGAATCGCACTGACTAGAGATGCTTGTCAGTGAGTACTAAATAGAGTGGATAAAAAGGAGAAGGAGCAGAAGAAGAGAGAGACTGAGAGACAGACTGAGATAGAGAGACAGAGAGGCAGAGAAAGGGACAAAGAAAGAAAGGGAGACAGAAAGAGCTAGAGATCGAGAGAGACAGAGAGACAGAGAGACAGAAAGACAGACAGACAGACAGACAGACAGACAGACAGATAGACAGACAGACAGACGGATAGATAGATAGATAGATAAATAGATAGATAGATAGATAGATAGATAGATGAATAGATAGATAGATAGATAGATAGATAGATAGATAGATAGATAGATAGATAGATAGATAGATAGATAGATAGATAGATAGATAGATAGATAGATAGATAGATAGATAGATAGATAGATAGATAGATAGATAGATAGATAGATAGATAGATAGATAGATAGATAGAGATAGATAGATAGATAGATAGATAGATAGATAGATAGATAGATAGATAGATAGATAGATAGATAGATAGATAGATAGATAGATAGATAGATAGATAGATAGATAGATAGATAGATAGATAGATAGATAGATAGATAGATAGATAGATAGATAGATAGATAGATAGATAGATAGATAGATAGATAGATAGATAGATAGATAGATAGATAGATAGATAGAAGACAGAGAGAGAGAGAGAGAGAGAGAGAGAGAGAGAGAGAGAGAGAGAGAGAGAGAGAGAGAGAGAGAGAGAGAGAGAGAGAGAGAGAGAGAGAGAGAGAAGAGGCAGCCATGAAAATGACTGCCAATCGAAACAAGATAAACAAGAGACAACATCGAAGACAAGGAGCAGCTCGAAGAGTCTGTCGATAAGTAGCGAAAGACAGACTTGGCATTTGCAAAGCGATTTTCCATAGATATCGGCAGATGCAATTCGACAGATTTATAACATCCATGGCCTCGGAAGGTGATCGCCGACAGTCTGCGATTCGGGCGCAAAATGCTACAGCTGCAAAGACGACTGAAAGAGGAAAACTCTACATAACTGAAACTGCGACAGATCGCCTATACCGTTTAACCTCAAATTAACGCTATTTTTATGGAACCTGTAAGCTATCAATTCGGAATCCGTTTAAATGGTTCAATTCGGAAAACCCAATTGTGTCTCGGCAGGCAGGAAAAAACGTTTGCAAGAAAAGCAGCAGGTGACAAGGAAAATTTCTTT
>CM030832.1:33792195-33927195 GCA_018105865.1 Metaphire vulgaris | reverse complement strand
CAAACCGATTTTTCAGACCTGACTGGGGTGGAGGCGGGTGCTTGGGAGCGTCGTGAGCGCCTTGTCGAGATGTAATATTAGACATAATTTTGAATTTCTTTAGATCTTGAGCACATGTAGGATTAAACGACGGCATATCGGGTCAGTCACCCGCCCGCCCCAAACTGACAAAATGTTCGCGTCTGTTTTGCACGAATTTGCACGAGTCTAGGCCCCGAATATGGGGCCAGCCCCTGTGCCCCTCTTACCTAGGCACAGTGTTTATTCGAGGCTTTATCTGGGGGAGGAATTTCTCCTCAAGTTTAAATCCCCCTATTTTTGACATTTTGACAGGTAGTATGACCTTCTCAATGTATGTCCCCCAATTTTTTAAACTCCCCAATGTCTAGGTGGCTAGAATAGCCACTGCCTATGCACGTCCCCGTTTTACTCTTTTACCAAACACTGTGGCCTATTGCTATAGGAAATCAATTTAAAGCGGGAATTGACCTAGAAGAGATATAGTACCGATCAATATGTACAACTAGAACACATAGTCAGGCTATTTTTTATTACCGCAAAACTCTGTGGACGATAACATGGATGAAAAGTTTCATGGCGTTCATTCTGTACCAAAAATAGCATTACATCGTTTAAAATTGCACGATGAACGCACAATTTTAACATGCGTACGTTAGACATAAAAATCATGAGATACCGATGTCATCCTAAATCATTGCCTCAAGCCATTGTTCATAGTTGAAAATCAAGTAAATCGTAAAAATCAAAACCCTTATTGTCGGAGTTGAGAGGGAACAAGAACGAGATGTAATGAATTGGATGAGACCAGTGGCGTAGCCAGGATTTCCGGAAGTGGTGGGGGTTTGGTTTTTGGTTTGGGCCGTGACCAACTTTGGAAAAATCTTGACAAGCAAAAAACGTTATCACCTGTAGTTTTTCCTGACAAGCAAAAAGGTCCTCGCCTCTTAAATCGTTACATTTTTTCACAAGGGGGGTTTGACCCTCAAAGTCGTGTCAAAAAAATATACATGCATAGAAACTCATTACAAATATTTTGTTTTCGGCAGCCAAGGGGGATTTAATCCCCAAATAACCCCTTGGCTACGCCACTGGATGAGACGATAGTATTGGCCACTAACGTAAATACTTTTGAAAGAAACCTATTGGTCTTGAATAGCTATTAGACCGTAGAATAAAGTATTGTAGAAGTAGTGACTAGTGAGTACAGTAACTGAATGAGGCATGCATTCCATTGTATGCTGCGCAGTTTTGTTATTTGTCTACTCAAAGACACGAAGACAAGGGAACAAACCTACAAGAGGACAAGAGGGCAAAGAATGAGATTATTCAGGAAGATCATAATGTGAGCGAATGGATGGATGGAACATATAGTGGTTCTCACACAGGTCAGACCCTACTGAACCACAAAAACTCAGAACCCTGTCATTATTTATTTTAGAAGAGAATACAGAATAAGAATTTGATCGTCTAAATGGTCCGTTCTGTGGACAAACCGCTGACGACCTGCAAAAGGAAAATGCCTCAGTCATCAGTTACTTCATCCGAATCTTTTTATAATCAATGCTTGTGCTCGGAAAGTAGGCCTATTCCGAGATACGTTGGCTCAGTGTCTAAGCGCGCCTGTTGGCGATCGATAAACGGCGGATTGTCCGCGGACAGAGCGCAGCGGTCGCGTAAATTCACGGACAAAAGGGACCAAAAGGGCGCTTATAAAGCTATCGTTCAAGGTTCACAGGGAACGCAAAATAGGCGAACGACTGACTGGCCGCTGAACAAGGGCTCTGAACCGAAGCATTTCTGGATCACAACTGACAATCTCTCTGTCTCTGTCTCTCTTCTTCTCTGTCTCTCTTTCTCTCTGTTTCTGTCTGCCTCTACCTCTATCTGTCTGTCTCTGCTCGTTCCTGTCTCTGTCTCCGTTTCTGTTTCTGTCTCCGTCTCTTTTTGTCTCTGTGTGCGTGTGCTTGTCTATAATTCTCTGGCTGTCTGCCTGTCCCTTTGCCTCTCTGTCTGTCTGCTTCTCTGTCTCTTTGTCTGTCTGTCTTGGTATGTCTGTTTCTGTCTGTCTGTCTGTCTCTCTTCTCTCTCTCTCTCTCTCTCTCTCTCTCTCTCTCTCTCTCTCTCTCTCTCAATAAAGAACTAGATTATTTTTCTCAGAAATTCACCAATTCGCCTGTGTTAATTAAGAGGTGAGTTCGCCCGAGATGTGAACGAACGATTTTCTGAGAAGCCTGTCTCAGAACAACCGCACCTTAACAATATACTTATAATTTGCGGCGGAATATTCTGTAAACATGCATACACTGTACATATACAGTGCAGAGAACATCACAGACTGCATCTTAAACAAATATCTCGAAAGGATTCGTCTGCGAGTCTTTAGGATTTGGCGGGTATTTTGGTTTGATTTTAGTGTTTAGTTTTGATATTAATTTAAACCCGATATTCGACTGAACCAAGGTCTGCTCTCTATAAAGACGCGCTCTACTAGAGGCCTACGCACAGGGCCAATAATAATAATAATAATAATAATAATAATAATAATAATAATAATAATAATAATAATAATAATAATAATAATAATAATAATAATAACAACAATAATAAGTTAATAACAGCAATAATAAATGATGATGATGATGATGATGATGATGATGATGATGATGATGATGATGATGATGATGATGATGATGATGATGATGATGATGATGATGATGATGATGATGATGATGATGATGATGATAATGTTAATAATGCACTTATGAATTATATATAGCACCATTTAAAATAATGGCATTTATAATACACTAAAGGTATCAATCGATGGTACTTCAAATCCATCAGCAAAAGACCAGGTCATTCTAGATTCAAGAGTTTGGAAGTCTGCACCATGGTTGCGCTACAAAATGCAAATATATCCGTTATTTTGTGTGTGTGTGTGTGCCAATGCTTTTATAAAGTTTCACTCTATCCACTTGTTCATTTATTCATCTTTTCGTTTATTCATTTACTCATCCAAAGTATTTATGTATTTATTTATTTATTTATTTATTTATAACCTATCCACCCATTCACATGTTAATTAGTTTCTTCCTTCGTTAGTTATAATGCATTCAGCCATTTGTTGCCCATTCATTCCTCCACTCATTGATTTACTCGTTCGTTCTTCTTTTTTTTCACTTAATTCATCTCTTTCAACCAATTGATTGGCCCTCATCCGCACTTCTTAAGAGCTCTTGTTCGGCTGTCTTCGCGAAGACGATTAACTGCCGGAAATCCGGTGCTAAGCTTCAATACGTTTGCAACATTCGCTTCGGATTTAGCGACGCATACATCTCCAGCGTCTTCCCAATTAGTTTGCAACAGTCAAGGTCGTGTTGGATAAAAAACACAAATCAAACTATTGACCTTATGGTTACACGAGCAATTTTTAATTTCCTTCCTTCCTATTCACCTCCTTTTAAAAAGTAAGATTTGCGTCCCATACGTCAGGGACGGATCTATGGAGGTGGTTTAGAGGGCACCTGTCCCTCTCCCAATCACCCAACTCCAAACTCAGCTCCCAAACCTCCAACCTCTAACTACCCAAGTTTTGTTTGCCAAATTTTCATCACGGCGAAAAGCCGCCGAAGAGTTATAATACAGAATAAATAAATAAATAAATAAAGAATAATAATCTTATTATATAATTCTCGATGTCCGTCCGTCCGTCGCGTCTGTCCGTCCGCAACACGGCGGGTATTGCAAGACGCTGTTGTCATTGACAACCAAATATTGTTTAATCAAAACGGAGCGTTTAACGAAGCGTCTTAATTGCAGCTTAAACCCCCGTCCCCCCTTCCTTCACCCCATCCCTCTCCTAATCGCCCAGGCCCAACCCATTCCCGCCCCGGCCCCAAACCCCCTTTTCCCTTCCCTATCCCCATCTCCTTTCCTCTCCCATCCTCCTCCCAATCGACCCCCCAACCCCCGTTCCCCTTCCGTCTCCCCAACCCTTTTCCCTCTCCCCATCCCTCTCCCCATCCCTCTCCCAATCGCCCCCCCCAAACCTCCGTTCCCCTTCCGTCTCCCCAACCCTTTTCCCTCTCCCCATCCCTCTCCCAATCGCCCCGGCCCCAACCCATTCCGGCCCAGGCCCCAAACCCCGTTCCTCTTTCCTCTCCCCATCTCTTTTCCCTCTCCTCATCCCTCTCCCAATCACCCCGGCCCCAACACATTCCGGCCCCGGCCCCAAACCCCCGTTCCCCTTCCTCTCACCATCCCTTTTCCCTCTCCCCATCCCTCTCCCAATCGCCCCGGGCCCAACCCATTCCAGCCTCAACCCATTCCCGCCCCGGCCCTAAACCCCCGTTCCCCTTCCCTCTCCTTATCCCCTTCCAACTACCCATCTCTCTCCCAATCGCCCAGGCCCCAACCCATCAGCGCTCCGCCCTACCCCACCGGCCCCAAACCCCGTTTCCAAACCTACACAACGCTGCTCCGAAAACCCGTACAACCCACTTTCCTCCTTCCAAATCTCCCTTCCCTCTCCCAATGCCCTGCCCTCTCCCGTTATTATATATATTTACTCTTTCCTAACCTCAAACCCTATTTTTTTAAATTTTACCCCTCAAGTGTGGATTAAATTTTCAGACGCTGTCACCGTACTGGGAATTTAATTTTTGGAAAAGCGTTCTTCAGAAATGATTGCTGTAACGTTTTAAATTTGCTATATCTCAGGCTATATAGGAGCTAAAAAGATGAGGTTTGCACCATTGTTTAGACTGTTTATTTCTCTTTCTAACCGTCCGTGCAAAACAAAAAAATTTGGGGGTAGAGCCCACTTTACGGCCTAAAATTTCACCCTCTCCTCCGAAAATTTTGTAAAGCTCCCTAGCAAAATATTTTCAGCGGTAACCCCACTTTGGTCAGCGGCAAAGTTCTAAAGGGATGTCAGAGGAACAAAATAAACCAAAAAGTTTGAAAATCGGTTGACATTTGGCAAAGATCTATCAATTCTAACTCGATGACCCCAATGTTTGAACATAATTATTATCGGTGAATTTCGCGAAAGTTTTGAATTCTGAGAAAGTTTCCAATTTTTTTGAATTTGCTACATCTCGGGCTATATAAGAGCTAAGAAGATGAGGTTTGCACCATTGTTTAGCTTTTTTATTCCTCTTTCTAACCCTCCGTGCAAAACAAAAATGTCGAGCGTTCACGAGCTTTCCGACAATCAAGTGAGAATGAGGAGCAGGCTGTTGCTCGGCGTGAAAAATCAGCACAGCAAACAAGAGAATCAAGCACTACATGTCGTTCGACACTGCCAAATCATTACACTAACGTTGACTATAAAGTTTCAGAAAATTCACGCGAATGGGCGTTAACTTGGTTGAAGGAAAATGCGGCGAGTTAAGGACAATCAATTGCGCAAAATGCTATTGCATTTGCGCAAATTCGTGGTAAAACAGCCAATCTCCCCCGTCATAAAATGCTATTGCATTTGCGCAAAATCGGGTGGTAGAACAGCCAATCTTCCCCGTCATAAAATGCTATTGCATTTGCGCAAAATCGGGTGGTAAAACAGCCAATCTTCCCCGTCATTTTTGACGGGTAAACACCTAGTAAATAAATAAATAAATATAAAAATACAAAAATAAATATAAAAACATATAAAATATAAATAAAAATAATAAATAAATAAATAAAGAGAATAAATACCGAATAAATAAGCAAGTGTCGAACTGGGAATTGGGGATGGAACACAAAGTGCCTCCCCAAACTTAATTCCTGTATCCGCCCTTGTCATAGGCTATCGAAAAGAAAAGATCCCATGTGATCTGCGCATTCTGACTGCAGAGACCGTTTTAATTCGTTACATTTCCTGGCCATTTAGTTTTGTCATTAGAACATTCTGAATGAAACAGTAAAACAGGAATCGCATCAAAGACAGAACGAATCTCGAAAAGGACAAACCGGACTCGAATATCGACACAAACTGTACCACCGTACCCGCAGTACCACTACCGTTACCACGGAAACCCGTGCTTCCCTACCTTTGCACCGACTCTGGCTTCCAGCGTTGCTATCGACACCGTTGCCAACGTTACGCCACTGCGATGACGTCACCAGTGTTGTGCGATTGAAAGCGGCAGTTTTGGAGTTCAGATTTCATTCGCGGTCCTAAGTATAGACCCTAAAATGGCGGCCTCCCTAAAGTCTTAACCGCTAAGCAACGATAATTAAAGTGTCAACGACGACGACGACGACGACTACCATCATGATGACGACGACGACAACGACAACGACAACGATGAACGATGCTATTGATGGGACAGAGAAGGGCAGAAAAGGGAAGAACGGAAAGAGGGAAAATGAAAGATAAACGTATATTAAAAACGCGTATTATAGTATCTCTGTCTGTCTCTGTCTCTGTCTTTGTCTCTCTCGGTCTCTCTGACTCTGTCTTTGTCTCTCTCTGTCTCTCTGACTCTGTCTGTCGGTCTCTCCTCTCTCTCTCTCTCTTTCCGATCATAACGACGCTAGCCTAATATGCCATTACAAACGTCTTCATCGGAGGCCATTTATAAATATTGATGTAAGTAAGCAAGTAAGTAAATAAGTGAAATCTCCAGATTTTATATAGCGCATAGAGGGAGGAAGAATGAACGAATGAAAGAACGAACGAACGAAGGAAGGAAAGACGAGCAAACGGAGAAGACTGAAAACTAGAAGGCATAGTTCGAGGCCACGCGAACAGAAGAATAATATGAACGTGAACGAGAAACCTCTGTGAACAAGGACAGAAAGGAGTTTCCGTCGAGCGCAGCATAATCACGCCAACAGAAATGCAGAAACGACGACGGCCCTTTGTCAGGAAAAAAGAGAACAACTCGAAGAGAAGAAAGACAGCATAAGGGGAAGAGGTGGGGTGGGGAACGGAGGGTGGGAGGGGGAGGGAGGGTAAGGGAGGGGGTGGGGTGGGTCACCACTCGTCGGCAATTAGAATTGTCCGCCAAATACCCATCTGTCGTGGTCCTTTCGCGACTTGCTTTATGGGAACTTTCCCGATGACCAGCTGACGTCACAGGCATCGTAATCGTTCGACGGAGATGAGCGGAGGGGTGGATGGGGAGGGAGGGAAGGGAGGGGAGGGAGGAGGTTCGCACCCTCTCCCCCTTCTGGCTGCTCTACTCGACGGCGCACGCATTTTGCACAGAACCGCGCTGTCGCTGGCTGCCGTGTATCGATACGGTATTCTAGGGGTGTGGTGGTGGTGGTGGTGGTGGTGGTGGAGTGGGTTAGGACGGAGGTGGGTGGGGCGGGGAGGAGGAGGTAGAGGAGGGATTAGGCGATCGTTGGTGGAGTCATTGACGAGATGACGTATCGAGGACTGCTTCTTTCGACCTCTTTTGATGGGCTCTGAATGGCTAGTACGTGACCCAATTAAATGATTAATTAACTGGGGATCTCGGAAAAAATTGCTTCGATTGAGCCTTGAAAGACTGGACAGAATATACGCTTATTATGCAATACGGTATGTTGTTCACACAAATATTGTACACATTGGCAGAGGAGTACACACTTAAATGGATACAACAGTTGCAGTCATGCCTAAGACACACACTTGATTATCTTATTAGGTGAAATCTTCAAGCCAGGCATAACATGAACAGATTTCATCGTCCGAACACAAGATTTGGTCAGCAAATCTTTCCTTTACGTATTCTATGGCTACTAGATTTTAAAGACTTTTTAAAAACAATCTGCTATGTTTCCTTCTTCTCCTCTTTCTCTAGCGGCAAGTTCTTTTGAAATTGTCTTCTTATTCGCGAAAATTTTACTGATATCTTTAGTTATTTTCTCGAACTGAAAAATGTCAGAATCGCAGGATGTCAAAGCGAGAAAACTACAGTAGAACTTCGTTATAACGGAGGCGGTTATAACGTATACTCGGTTATAATATAAAGCACCGCAATGTACGGTCCCTGGTGATGTGCTATCGTATTGGGTGGTATTGGATATAACGTACCTCGGATATAGCGTTCTCAATTTTAGAAACCCGCTAAGTGCGTTGTAACAAAGTTCTACTGTACTGAGGCTAAAAAGGAGGCTTCTATGGCCATCAGAGTCCAGTCCTTTAGATCTGCTGATATGGTTGATGTTCTTGTAAGTAGTTCCCATACAATGGAAAATATTGGAGGTAATTTCGCTAATATTGCCAGATGACGAGATTTTGAATTAATGCGCCTCGTCAATTTCTCGTCATTACGTTCTCATCGCCGGACGCAGCCGACATTTCCACGCTCCGAGAGAGACCAGCGGCGCGCATGCGCAGTGACTCCTCCGACCCTGGCGCCACCTGTTGTCGTCGCGGACGTCTTATATCGACCGCTGATGGTCGTCGGCGGCGGCATTAGTACCGACCACATACAATCGAATCCACGATTCTCCTGTGCAATGGAATCCACGTCGTCGACTGGAAAACTGGAAAACTTCTCCGCTGTTCAACCGCTGCTCCGGAATATCGAAAACCAGTCGACCGTGACGTGTGGCGATGACGTCACGGCCAACGTCATCGCGTCAGGCGGTAATTTCAGTTCGAATTGCGCAGGCGACGATGACGTAGCGGCGATCGAGCTGCAGTACTACCTGTTGTTCCTGCTGGCGTTTCCGGTAATTACCGTTTTCGGTAACGTACTCGTTTCGCTGAGCGTTTACCGTGAGCGAAACCTGCAGACCGTGACCAACTACTTCATCGTTTCGCTCGCCATCTCCGACATCATGGTTGCCGTGCTCGTAATGCCGTTGGCAGTCTACGTGGAGGTGAGTATCAGAGACTGTTCTAAGATGAGTTTATCACTGCACTAAACTCAGAAAATCTGTGGACATCCGCGCAAAAAACAAGCAAAAAAGGTCGTCCGAAAAATTTACCACTGCACAAAGCACAGAAAATGGCATTTTACCACTGCACATTTTCATTTGATCACTGCACATTTTGTGCATCACTGCACGTTAAAACAGGCCCTGGTGAGTATTGGGGGAGGGGGAGTCACCAGCGTCTTTAACTACTACTGTAATGCATTGGGGTAGCCACGGGGGTGGGACGTCGGGGTCCTCTATTCTGGCAGGGACTGGTCGTGGGATTTACAAAAAAAGCTGAGATTTTTGGGGTTGGAGGTTGGGGTTGAGGCAGGGGTAGACTGCATGGTCGAGGAGAATACTTGAATGCTCGGAATAGCTAATAACGACCTTCTTCCTGCTCAGGGCTCATCCATATAGTGCGTACGCAACATGGCATATTTTCAACCTCTGCCCCCGTTTGCATGCCGTACATACGCAAAATCTCTTAAATCCAACCCACCTCCACCCCTCAGTGCGTCAGTGCATACGTAATATATGGATGGACCCTCATCGGTGACGTTTTAACCTTCCTAGCGTTAACGACGGGTTGCGGTCGTCGGAGAATTCTGAAACCCGCGTTAAGTACGGCCGGCCGTCTTTTGTTTACATGCAGCTGCAGGAGCAGGAGGTGACATACTTAAAAATCGGTCTTTGGCACTCGAGGTATTCTTAACTCTGAGCCAATTATTGCATTCCAATATCAGTGCGTAAGCCCAAAGGAGAGAACCATTGTTCTCCGCTGGATGGACAGATGGGATCGATGACGTTTGTAAACGCTTTCTGCATGGAAAATGCAGAGAATGTAACCTCAAGGAGGTTCCCGAGATTTCAGAAACCGCTTCCCTATTTCGGAACCCTGGCTACGCCACTGCTTTAATCGAATCTATTGACGTCTTAAGAGCCGCTGCGATTCCTGACTGTCTCCGGCGCTTCCGGTTTTAGGAGGTTCTGACAGCACCTTGCATTTGGTCTGACTGCGCTCAAACGTGAACTCGAGTCAAAATTCGGTGGGTCATGAAGATTGGGGTAAGAACCCTGATTGCGAGTGGACTGTTAGCTATCATCATTGTCATCGTCATCGTCGTCATCATCATCAGCAGCAGCAGCAACATCTTCATCACTGTCACCACCACCACCACCACCACCACCACCACCACCACCACCATCATCATCATCATCATCATCATCATCATCACCACCACCACCACCACCATCATCATCAGCAGCAGCATTAACCGTGGGCTCATCGTTCGTTGGTGTATAAATGCATGCCATCTCTACAGTTTGCCGTCATTATTTCCTGTTCATTGCTCTGTGACTCAGATCTTGTAAACTGCTTCCACACCATTCTTCAATATCACCACACCATTCCTTGTGTGGTCTTTCTTTCTTATTGGCACCCTCCATTATTCCACACAATTAGCAATTCCAAACATGAGAGCATTGAACTTTCTGGCTTCTTTCATTCAAATATATACAGTTATATAACTATATATATATATCCTATGCTTGTTCCATTTTTTCTAGTCATCAAAAGATTTTCTTCCAATCTTTCAGCTTCGCTTCCTTGAGTCCCTGTAAGGAAAATGTATGCTGGCGTCGATTTCCGATATCTTGTCCATATCTTTGTCTCAACAGTCAGTCTCTTCTTCATTCGTACGACTCGTTTGTCAATCCGAATGCCAATTGAATCGTCAGCTTGTCAATCTGCATGATCTCATACAACTCTTAGTCGCAGTTGCTAAGCAGCAAAGGCAGAAGTCATTTGCAAACATTTTCCAAGACTTGCAAAATGTTAACAAAATTTCAGTGAAGACGATCGATATACAGTAGAGTACCGCAGACTTTCAACATTGGTTGTCGCGATAGCTTTTACATAGAACAATCTTCAGACAGTATCGTGTGCCTACACGCAATTTTCATCAGGTGAGGTGAGGTCAGGTCAGGTCACTGAGGTCAGTTTCCTTCATCGACGTGCCTATAATTTCGGATAAGGGTCATTTACCCCAAGAGATGCATGCGATGTTTCAGCGCAGTTGATAGAGTCTATTTTCTCCTGGAATGTCATTGGGCAAAGAGATCCAGACTACTTTTTGAGGTCGGACGTAATGATGCGCGGGATTAGAAAATGCTGACAACGACAATATAATTGTATAATATCGCGTGATAAATACCGTGATGCTGATATGCCGCGATATCTTGGGACGTCACCACTCTTAGACAGGAGGTTCTAGTCAATCATTGGTCTATTTACTGTTATCGCAAATTTTTAAGTGACTGCAAACTGTAACCCTACAACGATTTGCGCAATAACACAGTTATTTTAAAAAAACTTTTTAACGACTTAAATTAAGAAATCACGCGATATCACGTCAGCCACGACTAGCCACCACATTAATCTTGACTTGACTTACTTACTTATTTAGCCACTGACGTTACAGTGCTACCAAAGATGCTGGAATCGAAAACTACTGTATACAGATATGATATTCATTATAATTAATTATCTACAGTGTAGGAAAGTTCATTTAAAATCAATACCGTCTGACGATAAACTGTGGAATTCAGCAAGTCCATGGTATAGGCTACTATAGACAATACTGTCACTTTTAATTTCTAATACTACGTTACTGTGTAGTTCGATGTAGTCCTTAACTTCGTGTTATAGTTACTTTCTATAAAAGTAAATTGACCAATAATAATTGATCACAAACAAAAGAAACGGATTGGGAAATGGTAATTAAAAGACAGCCTATATATTGTTGCTCTTGAAACTGAAGTAGCAGAAGATAGTAACTATAAAACTAAAACCAAAACTAAAACAGCACACCCCGTCAGTGGCGGCTCCACAGGAGAGCCCGGGGGCCCCCCTATTGGGACCCTATACTTAACCCCTTAACCGTGTATTTAACTGTAACTCAATGTAAAATGGATGGATATATATATATATCGGGGGTCCCCAGTTAAGGGATTAATACTACATACATAACAACAAATGGTTGCCCTCCCATGATTAGAAGTTGCCACCCCAACGCCCCCACTTGCCAAATCCTGGAGCCGCCACTGCCCCCCGTCATAATGCTGTTAATTTGACAGAATTTCTCTAATAGCGATGACGTTACGAAATACCGCGGTATTTTTGATGCGGCATATACCCCGGCATAATATGGGGCATATATACCCGGTAGGCCTAATTATTTTCGATCATTTTCAAATACCGCGCATCACCTGTTTCAGCTAACAAAAAGCTTCCATAGCGCCATCTTTAGTGGCGACGAGCGCTTAGAGACATATCAACTTGAACTGTAAAACGCTTAGTCCGTGTTTTGTGGTCGACGCGAGTAACATATAATTATGGATGGCCTGCCATTTCGTTACTCGACAGCACCAATATATCTGGCGGTGATAAATACGGACAGATTTAGGTGTAAGAAGGAATTGAATTTTGAATATTTCATGAGGAAAAGGTCGACGACTCGAGGTGAATTATGCCCAAAGTCGTGGGTTTCCATGCTATGCTTTTGCTCGATGTGTGTGTGTGTGTGTGTGTGTGTGAGTGCGCGTGTCATCTTGACAATATATCACGTCCTCAAAACCTTTCTGGACGACATAAACAAATCGTTTTACCATCTACTTTAGCAGAAACGAGTTTTTAGAGCACTTAACTTTGCCTAGTAACATAAAAAAATCGAAAGTAGATTCACGGTATGGTTAATACGGTTTTAATAAGTAAATGTCCTTGTTATCCTTGACAGACACTAAGCCTATCCTTTTATTAAAGTACAGAATAATTATTACATTGAAACTTAGAGAAATATAAAATTTTGTCGAATTATCGGAAATAAGAGGAAATTTTGAAGCGACTCTCAGACTCCTGGCAACGTAACAAAACAAATCTGTAATGTAATGTAATGTAGAATTTATATAGCCCCTCTTATATTTCTACTCAGAGGCGCTCCTGGCACTGGCGTCTCGTGATAAAGTAGTGAGACTTTAGTGATGACCTACAATAAAGTAGGAGAGAAAACAGAAGCATAACAACATACGCTTTTAAATATGTTAGGGAAAATTGCATTTAATTTTAATTTGTTATTTGTCAAAATCTATTTTAGTCTATTTAGGACGTCATTGTCTTTTCTTTATAAAGCACAACTATAAAGCAAGCTGCTACATCAAGTCGAAAACGATATTATATTTGTTGAAATATTTAATAATAATAATATTATTAATAATAAATAATAATAAAAATAAATAAAATTTTAAAAAATAATTATAAATTAAAAAATAATAGTATTTAATAATAATAACTAATAACAAAAATAAATAATAGTAGTAATATTAGTAATAGTAATAATAAATAATAATGCACTTTTATAGCACCATTTATAATACTCTAAATGGTAATCGATGGTAATTATTATTATTATTATAACTGGAATTGAAGTGGTTTAGTAGCATCTCTCTTGTGTTGAAAACCACAGGCATCTGAACAACACTCTATTCCAACTTCTGTTTGTCAACTACTGCTGTTATCTTTTACTCTACCCAAAAAAACACATTTTGCAGTATACTATACAATACATAAACAGCGCACATATCAAATTTCAGTTTCTTTCACAATTTTTGTACTTTCTATCACTAGGTCTATGTATAAATAAAACTGTCATATAAAATGTCTAATCCAATATAATCCCATTCTACTTACATTTCTTTTAAAAGCATTCACGCTATTAGCTGATAATTCGTTCCATTTGCCTAAATTTATGGCGCTAAATAAATGCTGCTTGTACCTCCCAACTCGTTTCGATACAGGCCCTACAATTTTTGCAGACCAAAAGTAGGCTATTACAGAGCGCTTTAGATGAGTCCTACTTATTCAAAAACAGTATTGTGATCCAGGTTCTCTGAGGAGAAAAACCGTATACCAAGCAATGCAGATGAGAATTCGAGATATCGCTTTCCTAATGACCAACCACGTACTGTGCGTTCGGCAATGATCTTGGCAGATTTCGTTCTTCGCTTCGTAAATCATTCAAAAATCCATAACGACTTCAGTGGAGTGGGTGTCGCGAGAGGTGGGGGTGGGGATTGCGGTGGGGATAGGGCAGTGGAGAACGGGAGGCGGCGTGTCGTAGCGTGGCGTGGAGTTGGGGGGTGGGGGGGGGTGGGGTGGGGTGCCAGAAAGCGAATACGACCGATAGATAAAAGGCATCAAACGAAAATACACCGTAGAACCGATTACGCCCGAAAGAATATGAGCTACAAAAATAATTGTCGCGTTTCTGCTGCGGCTGCGGCGACGGCTAAAAATAGAATGTCATAAAAAATGCAAGTCAGCGAAATGTCAGCACGGCCTTTAGGAGATATTTGTGCTGGTGGGTGGGGGTGGGAGTAGGGTGGCGAAAGTGCAAGTGCAGTTTGGCGTCAAAATAGGATCGAAGCCCTGACCTCGCAATATTTAACACAGACGCGTCCAAGAATCCGGCGAAGATGTATACATACATTAAAAAATGCACGACTCTAAATAGCGTTACCGATGAAATACGATTTTCGTTACAGGTCTGTTGCATCCAATTGTAGGAAAATAGGTGCTTCCTAAAGAAAGAAGATTAATCTATAGATCACAATTGTCTGCTGCATATCTAAAGTTTTTTTTGACTCGTAATGACAATCAGATATAACTGTTGGCATAATATGTGTCTATAGTCTAAAATTCAGAAATATCTCTCTCGTAAGATCTGCGTTCGAGGTTTTGACAAACGAATAATTAATTAATCGATAGAATTGAAAGTTTTGCATTTCCTATCTTCACTATTGTAAATTCGTGGCAGAATTTTACGTATTTTCGCTTTTCTTCTATAGACCTCGACTGCGACTCGATTCTTGGAGAACTTTATAACAGATTTCCATTCATGTCTACTATCAGACCATTTCAAAAGACGCTTTTTGATAATTATTAGGCTGATATATGTGCCGTGTGGGGGAGAGAGAGAGAGAGCCGTGTATTTCAAGGTCCCGAGTATTTCCCCCCCATCACGTGCCCATCTAATATTCATGGCCACTCACTGGTCTCTGCGATTCTAATTTATCGACGTCGGTTTCTCGTCTGCATCGTCGCTGACGTCATTGACTTCGATGCAAAAAGCAGACGATCAAAACGACGACGACGACGACGACGAATCGTAATCGAATCAGGTCGACGCCTTCGCCAAATCGAAAAATATTTCGTCAAGGTCAGCGCGCCACGGTCGCACTGCCCGATCAACCCCATGTACCCCACCTACCACAACTACCCGTCTACTACGCCGTTTCCATCTAGCCAGGAATATTTTTACACCCCTAACACCTCAACACGCCCCCAATTTGAGACCGACACCCCAACACCCCCCCCAATCTCAGCTATGGGATGACCTGTTTTTGCTTGTAGACATTCTGGCAGGGAACCACAGAATTTATCGTCACCCCTAATTGATAATCCTAGAAATAACCCTGCATCTAGCCCAACTACCCACTTACCCCATCTACATTACCTACCACATTTGGTCCACTTACCCCATCTAGTATCTACTTCTTTTCCAGCTTTCTCCATCTCTCCACCTACCCCATCTACATCTCTTACCCACCTACCTCACCTATTCCATCTACTCCGCCTAGCCAACCTGCCATATATTTGCCCCATCTTCCCCGCCTGCCCAAACCACCCTATCTACCCACCTACCATCTACTGATCTACTTCATCTACTCCATGCATGTATGCCCCACTTACCAATCTACTACACCTAATCCATCTACCCACATATCCATCTACCCCATTTACCAGATCTACCCATCTAGCCCACCTGCTCCCCCGACGGATCCAATTCGACTATCGAATAGTAGAGATGGTTCATTGGATCGAATGCTGTGAAGAAACTATACGTCAAAATTAAACTCGTATTCGAAGTGGGGTTGTATTATTTTTTTCTCGATTCGAAGAAGTTGATTCAGAAGGATGGGGACAAAATTCAATAGAGGACAGAAAAAATGTTTCAATTGACAAATGAAATGTTAAAAGGAAATTAAGAGTACTTTCTTCTATTGCAAAATGTAACGTAACAGGGTATTTGTATAGCGCCTCAGAGGCTTTCTAACTGAAACACTTTAGCTATAATTATATTACTTACGAAATATGCAGGTCCCTATAAATAATAGTTTACAGAAACTGTACGAATTGCTTTTATTATTTACCTAAGTAAGTCTATTTGTAGCTCGTTAAATTATATGCATTAAAATTCATAAATAAAAATTTCCAAATTAAACTAGACTGCTAGAAATTTGCGAACTTGCTACCGATATATTTCTGTTCTATAACTACAGTAGAACTTCGTTGTAACGTACTTAGCGGGTCCGTAAAATTTAGTACGTTATATCCTAAGTACGCTATATCCAATACCACCCAACACGGTGGCGCATCACACGGGACCGTACATTGCGGCACTTTACAACCGAGTAAGCGTTATAACCGAGTCCGTTATAACGAAGTTCTACTGTATTCGCCACATTCACATTACTTGGTATTTCAAAGAGAGATCTGACGCAGGTAAAGTGTTATTTCTCAACTCGCGGCATAGTGAAAACTGCGAACGATTACGCTACGTTATGCTGTGTCCAGGTGAACAACGGTGAGTGGAACCTGGGCGACGCCCTCTGTGACACCTGGGTGGCATTCGACGTCATGTGCTGCACCGCGTCGATACTCAACCTCACGGCAATCAGCATCGACAGGTAAGAAAGTCATCCATCAACTCAACGCCGATTACAAAACGAAATACGTGCATTCCGCCCACCCCAAAATTCACCTGTCGACAATTTTTTTAACCTCTTCCCCCTTCCGCCTCTACCTCCCCTTCGTCGGCCCCATTAGGCAAATATGCGACCAGCTAGGACAATACTGGACTGATCGATATCAATACATGAAACGTTTTCAACATGGAAGAACAGAATAAAACACTATTCAAGGGCGAGAGTGAAGCTATTAATTTAGTGCCTCTATACTCATATCAAATTTGAAAGTAGTAGCCTGCGTTTGTAAGGCTCTAGATCTGGTGGGTGGCGTGGGGTGAAGGTTGATGCGTGCCGTGTGTAATAATTATTGTTTTTGGTGTGAATTGGTCTCAAAAACAATTGTTATAATAGAATCGACGCAGCCAGAAATATTCACTCATTTTCGCAAACATTTTTAAAGGGTATTCGGCGAATACAATGGAACATTCATGATTTTGCACCTTATTAATTATTCACGCGTCGATTACAACGATACGATGTTATTGTTGTGTGCAGAGACATACAAAATGCGTCGCTACAATAGCACTGCAACCATTCGACGAACGCCCTTATGTGAAAAGCGATGCAACGTTGTTCTGTGGTTTTCGATAGAACCACGAACCTTATCTTACAAAAATGCCATCAATGTCTAGCATAACCCCGTATATAATATATATATATATACACACATTACACACATATATATACATATACATATGTTTAATCTAATCTATATATTCTTAGACTTCTATAGAGCCACTTTATAATGCAAAGTAGCATCAGCTGATGGCACCAAATCAAAATCATTCAAAGAAAGAAATAAAAATCATTTAAATCATTCATATATATATATATATTTGTTTTTATTTTCTATTTTTGTACTTCATTCCCTAAGGTATATATATATATATATATATATATATATATATATATTATATATTAAATATAATCATAGGTCTTATATAATGTCCTATATGAATTAAATATTAAAATTATATATATATAAATTTAATACAAATATATGACTATAAAATAAATATAATAGTATAAATGTGGTAGCGCAGACTTATTTGAAAAGGAAGGTAATGATATTTATGATATACGAATAAAAATAAATTAAAATAAATAAATTACAAAAAATTATTACAGTGTATCCGATGACATTTGTTGCTGGCAACTGCTTTATAACATATTGGTCACAGCAAGGAAAGTAATTGTCACAAATCTTGCAAACGTTGCTAAATTGAGCAAATCAGTTGCCATAAACACATCAGAATTCTCTTTCATCCGATGAAAAGATACGCCGGTCTGATCTATAACACTGGGATTAAATTTGCTAAATTCCAGACGCTAAATGAGGACTGTTTTCTAATTTAGAAAAGATAAACGCCTCAAACATGGACGTGGATTGAGTCCACCCAAGGGTTTTGGTTGGGTCGGAAATTTCCATATTTATGGTGGGTTGGGTTGGGATGGGTTGAGTCTGAATCATGATGGATTGGGCTTTGTTTTAAAAATAGACCCAAGTCCATGTCTGAAACGCCTTCTAAATTCAAGGTCCTCTAAGTCGATTTGTCCTGATGGCAGAATCGTTATTCTCTGCTTCCTCAATCCCATAGGCCTACTAACAATGCAATTTATTGTTGAAATTCGGTTTTGTTAAGAAGATTTCTTCTCGTTAGAGTGTAGCCAAGGCTGAATTTTTCTTTATTATTTCTGAGAAATAGAAAGAAATATAGGCCTAGATGTAAAAGTTGAGAAAAATAGGAACACTGAAAAAGATTAACAGAGGACGATGGTAATAATAATAATAATAATAATAATAATAATAATAATAATAATAATAATAATAATAATAATAATAATAATAATAGCAGGGTTTAGAGTTGTTCAGTAGGGTCTGCCCTGTGTGAGAACCACTATGCTTCACCCATCCATTCATTCACATTATGGTTTTGCTGTGTAATTTAATTCTTTGCCCTCTAGTCCTCTTGTAGGTTTGTCTCTGCATTCTCTTTCTTTGTCTTCTTGTTTTTGTATCAACAAATAACAAATTTTTGCAGTATACAATCTCATAAATGCCTCTTCCAATTACCGTATTACTACCTCAATGCTTAAAGCATAATAATAATGATAATGATACTACTACTACTACTACTACTACTACTACTACTACTACTACTACTACTACTACTACTACTACTACTACTACTACTACTACTACTACTACTACTACTACTACTACTACTACTACTACTACTACTACTACTACTACTACTACTACCACTACTACCACTACTGCTACCACTGCACCACTACTACTATTACTATTACTACTACTACTACTACTACTATTACTACTACTACTACTACTACTACTACTACTACTACTACTACTACTACTACAATAATAATAATAATAACAATAATAATAGCTGAAAGCTCTTCAAGTCTTAACAATTCGCTTTTCGAAGTGTTTTAGGTAAAGATTTGAATAGGTTTAATTGACTTACAAGATTTACGTGCGATTTGACGAATATTTCATATTCTATAAAACAGGTTCATAGCTGTTACACTACCGATACAATACGCCAAGCATCGGAATTCGAAGCGAGCCCTTGTTACGCTATCGCTCACCTGGGTCCTATCCATCATCATCTGTTCCCCGATCGTCCTCGGGATCAACTACACGCCCCGTCGGACCCTGACGCCCACCGTCTGCACCTTCTACAACGCCGACTTCCTCATCTTCTCCTCCATGGGATCGTTCTACATTCCGTGCATCGCGATGCTCCTGCTCTACTGGGGCATCTTCCGGACGATACGCCGACGCGTCCGGAAGCTGAACACGGCGGCCGGAAGTGGCGGCGGTGGCGGCGGAGCGACCGGAACTTCCGGAAGTCGTCGTCCGACGGAACTGGCGACGAGCGAGTTTTTCGCCGGAAGGCGACGGGACGGCAGCAGGCAACCGCGTCCCGGGGACGAGCAGCGACGTGGAAGCGACGTCGACCGAAGGACGAAGGTACGTCGCGGCGGCGGCGGCGGCGGCGCCAACAACCGCGCCGCCGCCGGTCCGCGCCGCCGCTGCCGTCTCATCTCCGCCGGACATCCGGTCTCCGCCGGACATCCGGTTGGTAGCGGACCCCGTCGTCGATCCGGACCCGAGCCCCACTGCTCGCGACCAGCAGTCCTCCCTCCTCGGACACGCGCTGGGTGGCCCCGCCGACGTGGACGCGGAGGACGCGGCACCTGATCTCACAACGACGACCCTGCAGGAGCCTCTGTCGCCCGGGGGAGAGAACTCGCAGAGCCAGCGCGGTAGCACCAGTCGGTCCAGCACCTTTACCATCACATCGTCGATCTACCTTCCTTCTCCGCAGAACCTCCTGTCGTCCCCGTCGGGTCTCTTGACCCACCACTACCTTCCGGCGCCCAGCCAACCGAGTCCTTGTCGGAAGCGGTCCATGGACAAGTTCACCGCAAATCTCTGTAAGAAACTGTCGAAAGCGACGAAGTGTGAAAGAAAAGCCATCAAAACTCTTGCCATCGTTGTCGGTAAGTTGACCGAGACCCAGGGATATTTCTAGGATTGTGAATTTGGGGTTGTGGACCTCAAATTGGGGGTGTTAAGGAGGTGTAAAAATATCCCTGCCGAGGCCGCATCTTAACTGCCCTAGAAAGCCAGTTGGTAGACCCTACATGCTAATTGTTAATAATCGTAATTATTGTCTTAAATAGCACAAAAAACACACAATTTCGCTCTACGCACGGATCACAAATGAAAAGACACTTTTGGAAGCGTAAAGTGACTAAAGTCGCAAACATTACACAATTGAACTTCGTTATAACGTACTTAGCGGGTGTGTAAAATTCAGCAAGTTTTATCAGAGGTGCGTTATATCCAATACCGTCCAATACGATAGCGCATCACACGGGACCGTACAATGGCAGTATGTTATAACCGAGTATACGGTTATGACCGAGTCCGTTATAAAAAAATCCTCTGTAGTATTAGGGCATTAGATTTAAGCCTGAGGAAGCAGATCTGTTTGGATTTTGATTGATTATCAATTTCGAAATGACAGTTTTTAGAGCAAAATCTAAGCATTTCTTCAATAAGCAAAGCGTAAAACGCATAATTCGACCATCTATAAAACATTAAAGTAATATATTTAAGGCAAATCGACACTTTGCTTAAAACTGCAAACCAGTAAATGAACTAAACTTAAGCGTATACTTATTTAGCCAATTTTCACTACAAATTTAGTGAGAATATCTCTAAAATCTACTTTTATTTAAAAAGATACATTTCGCACTGTGAACGTAAAACTTGTATTTCGAGGAAACGCAGAGAAAACAACGGAAGCTATCATTTCTGTTAACGACCTCTCGTGTTGTGTGAGATAGATCTCTGTGATAGCCAAACGATAGCGGAACGAGGGTTTAGCTAGGGTCAACGGTCAGAGGTCACGGGGTCACAAGAACGATTCCGCAGGTCAGCGAGTCGGTCGGCGATTCTACGCTGGGCGTTTTTTCTCGCGTCTGAACCGGAAATTAATCGAATCCATTTGGTAGAACCAGTTTGGGTCACGTGATCAGAAATGGCGGGAACCTGGTGGTCAGCGATGCGGAACCGCTGCCTCGAATCGGGTTCGATTCGCATCGACGAATTCGTTTCCAGTGATTGACTGAGTTACGACCGAAACGACCTTCGACATACTAAGCACCATGGGCGTCAGAAGGGGAGAGGGGTGGCAATGCGGTGCACTCACCCTCTATAAATTATAAATATTTATTAAAGTTAAAAAGTATTATTAATAAAATAATTTTTAATCTTGATAACAGTAGACTATACTATTAAGTTTCAAAAAGTAATCTGTCAAAGATTTAGGCAAACTTCTATAAGTTTATTAGCATATAGTCTTATGTATTTCTTTTAAATTAAATTTAGAGCAAATTGGTAAGAGCTTTCATGTAAATAAAATATTGCACCCTTGGAAAAATTTCTGCGCCCATGATAAACATGCACAATTGCACATCGCAATATAAAAGACTGCACACTACACAAGTACACACTTCGATGCTAACTTTCTAAGCCCGAGTATATGATTGACTTGCATCCAGTAGTCGGCAGTGGCGGCTCCAGGATTTGGCAAGTGGGGAGGGGTCTTGGGGTGGCAACTTCTAAGCATGGAGGGAGGCTATATAGCCATTTGTTGATAGGCATGTAGTAATAAGTATAGGGTCCGAACGTCTTGTGAACGATTGGTTTCGTGTTTATAACACTGCAAAATCTGCCAACACACAGCCTTCATGCATTGGCTTTATTATAAATAATTCGAAGCAAATTCTCGATTTAAAAGCCACATTTTCATAATTTTCCCTCCCTCTCTCCTGCTTCAAACTAGGCTGCAAAAATTACCTTAGCCCACCTTATCTTTGACTTGGAGCGTTTTAAGTCGGCCCAGCCCACCCACGTCTTAAAGCTTAAATCTGCCATAACGGATTCCTCGTGAATTTACATGTCTTCGTCTTCGACGTCTTGTGAGTAAAGTGGGGCACGTGACGGTCACATTGCACCTATGATTCTTCCAGTGGCGGCTCCAGGATTGGCAAATGGGGGACCGTTGGGGCGGCAAATTCTAATCACGGAGCCAACTATTTTTCATCAACCTGGACCAGGGGCGCCCACACAAGGGGGGAAAGGAAGCAAGTGCTTCCTGAAAAACCTAGGGGGGGGGGAAGAAATTTCCCCCCTGAGTTTTGGTATCACGTCGGAGTAGTATATTAATTCGATAGGCACCTCAATGACTGCACAATTACTGGTTTTACTGCAGTGCAATTTGTAACTTCATACAAGCTTACCGGTACTCAATTAATCAAGTTCAGTTTCATTATTATCATTCATTCATAAAATTCTATTATTATTGCCACTTTTACAAGTTTTACGTAGTCATTCTAATGATGAAGAGTGCAAACTTCCTGTGAAATCGTTTATAACAAACTAATAGACTCACATGAAGTTTACATTCCAAATTAGGCTACTGCAACTCCCTCCACTACCGCAGCCTTCCAAAGACCTCCATCAACAAATTACAATCCATTTAAAACTGTGAAACGGTGCAATTAAATACTGTTAATAATAATTATAATTTGCTTGTTTCAGTCAGTTGCCTTAAGTCTAGTAACCCAATTTGCAGTTGCAGCTTTAATGCTTCTATGTAAAATAATGTGTGTGGTTGTTAGAGAAATATAATTTTTAAAATAAATACTAAAAGTAACATTTATTTTATTTGCATTTGAATGTGGTCATATTGCCAATAGATAATTTGCAGGTAATTTTGAATAGTTTGCCAGCGCAATTACTGCGATATCTCTCCATAGTTTCAACTTACATATAACGGTAATAGTGCTTTGTGGCTGTTGGAATTTTCCTGAAATTAAGAATTAGAAGTGACTGATATGAGACCTATCCTGGTGCACCAAAGTGTGCGATTTAATGTCCAAAATGCACTGAAACTCACCTACGAGCATCTATTGATTTCAAAAAATTTCCGGGGTTATACCCCGGACCCCAGGCTTTTTTCCATGAATTTGCAGGGATGAGGGTTGTCAATGTCCAATGTCGAGTCTTATACGGCTACTTTTTCGTATAATAATAATGATGATGATGATGATGATGATGATGATGATCATAATAATAATAATAATAATAATAATAATAATAATAATAATAATAATAATAATGTGGTGTAGATAAATCCCTGCCGGACCCCCCGTTTAGGGGTAGGAGAGGAAAAGGAGGACAGAGGTGGGGGAAGCTGCTTCCAGCAGCCAGGGGATGGGCGCCCCTGACCTGGACTAGTCTAGTAGCTTAGAACGAATGCACTAAAGTATGAGAGACCATTGGAGATGTTGGGGAGGGTATCAGACATTGAATAGTTTTGAATTCTGGGGTAAGGCCCCATGTGGCGAGCCGCCTTTAGATTCTTCACTTATTAAATGGCTTCAGCTCCTATGTGCGTTAACAATCATGTAATAATAATAATAATAATAAAATTAAAATTAAATTAATAATAATAATAGGCCAAGTAAGCCTGCGTGAAACACCCCAAATAATAATAATAATAATAATAATAATAATAATAATAATAATAATAATAATAATAATAATAATAATAATAACGACAACAACAATAATAATAATAATAATAATAATAATAATAATAATAATTATTATTATTATTATTATTATTATTGTTAGAATTATAAGGCGACTGCGTTAAATCTCTGGAGTGTCACGGATGATGATGATGATGATGATGATGATGATGATGATGATGATGATGATGATAATGATGATGATGATGATGATGATGATAATAATAATAATAATAATAATAATAATAATAATAATAATAATAATAATAATAATAATAATAATAATAATAATAATAATAATAATAATAAGGCTATGTAATTCTTTGTTTTATAAAAAAACAGGAGTCTTTCTCGTATGTTGGATGCCATTCTTCACCATCAACATCATCAACGCCGTCTGCATTCGCAGCGACTTCGCCGCCGACGACAATCGACCCTTCACCGACCGGCCGGGGGTCGCCGCCACCGTCTCCGCAGACGGCGGTCCAGGAGGGACTGTCATCGCCGCCGCCGCCGCCGCCGCCCTACCGGGCCTTGCGTCCGTCTGTCAGCTGGATCCGAAGCTCTTCTCCTTCTTCGTCTGGCTCGGCTACATCAACAGCGTCATAAACCCGATCATCTATACGCTGTTCAACGTTGAGTTTCGACGCGCCTTTAGCAAGATACTCAGGGAAATGTGTCGGCCTACGACGGCGGCGGCGGCGGCGGCGGCGGCGGCGGCGGCGGCGGCGGCGGCGGCGGCGGCGAGGACCTGAAGAGAAGAAAGACGACTCCGTGTCACATCTGCGCGGGGACGCGTTGAATTACGACGGAGATCCAGGATCGGTGGCGTAATTGATCGCCCTGTGTGAACCGGCCGTCGACGAATAAATTGCCGTTGAGAATTCAGTGGCGCTATGAAAATCTGGTTATCGGAAACGACGAAATGACGCTAATAAACATGTAACCGACGGGACACGATGATTTAACTTGCAAAGAGGACAGAACTTGTAGATCTAAACACCACAATCACAATTTGTGAGCATCTGCAGGTCTTCATATACCCAAATTATACCCATTTACCCTAATTGAGTACAGGTGGATCTATCGCGATGAATATAATCACCTGTCTTAAAGTAGATCTATATTTAGGAACGCCTAAAAATAGGAAAGCTCTATGTCGTAAGACTCGTAACACTTAACTCCAAAAGCGCTTTATGAATAATTAATTCATGAGATTTTGCTTTTCTGCTTTAGGAATGATGTGCCCCAGTGGCTATTCTAGCCACCTAGACATTGGAGGGGGTTAAATTTATGGGAGGAACAGACATTGGGGAGGTCATAATACTTGCCAAAATGTCAAAACAATTTTGGAGGACAACTCAAACTTTGGGGAATTCCCCCTCCCCCAGAGAAGGCCTAGAATAAACACTGATGTGCCCGATGCTGCGTATTCGTGCTTAAGTTCAGGTGCAAAGCTGTTGCTAAGGAAAACTTGCGAAAAAGTTCATTCTTAGAGTCATAAATGTTAGCTTTAACTCAACGGGTCTGTACAATTAGTACGTTATGTCTGAGGTGCGCTTTATGTGCAATGCCATCCTATACGGTAGCGCAGCACACGGAAACAGTGTTTTATCCAGACTCCAGAGGACTTTTGGAGTGGGGGAAATTAACTGGGGTGGAGGGGATACATAGTTCAATGCAAAAAGTTGTGTCAGTGCCGAAATATTTCTTTTTTTTGGGGGGGGCAGGATTTTGAGTTTTTGGGAAATCTCCCCCTTAACAGGTCTGAATAAAATGCTGCGCGGGACCGTACATTGCGGTGCTTAATAACCGAGTATAGCCGACGTCATAATCGAGTCCGTTATGACGAAGCTCTACGTTAGTTCAATTAAAATCCGTGAGCATGTGGGGAGAACGCTCTCTTACTCAGTAAGACTATCCCACGGGGGCGGTTCTACGTTGGGGATGACTGGGGATGCATACCCCATCGAGCTTTTTTCTCGTTGCTTGCCAGTCAGAGTTTTAATGGCTTACAACCAGGTCCAACCTGTCAACCTATTTCGGTTTTGGGACTTCCATAAATGACGTCACGCACTTAGGGGGAGGGAGTTCAAACATTTGTGACGAAGTGTAACGACGGGGAGAGAGGGGGGCTTCCAGAAATGTGACGTCACACAATACTAAATATTGTTATTAATTACGCAATGCTATGCTACCGCAAAGTTGAACGTATTTTACACTTATAATTCATAAAAAAATAATTTGAAATAGTTTCTGACTATCGCTTCAACTTTGATAATTATAACGAGCATTTTCAAATGAATTCATTGTAATACCCGCTTCATTCAAGAAATAAGGGCATTGAAACATTAATTTTGAAAGAGGGGGTTAACGCATTGTGGCGTCATTTTAGGGGGCCTGACATTTTGTGACGAGGGGAATGGAGTCAAAAAGCTGCCAAAATCGCGTCATTTATGGATGGCCCCCTTCGATATTTCATTGCATCCCCCACCAACTTCCTAGAAATTCATTGCATCCTCCCCTAAGATCTCTTGGAGCCGCCACTGTATCCCCCGTCGCCATAAGGAATTAGCGTAAACCAGGGGTTCCCAGACCATGCCCCGCGGGCAACTTGTGGCCCGTCAGCTCTCAGGTAGTGACCCGCGATGTCTCGGTATATGATTTAATATGAGCACTCATTCATGGTTTTAAAATTGGTTTCTGAAAACTAAGGAGTAAGTATGATATTACACAACTCTTTTATCATTTTACAAGCACTTTACACTTAGACTCCATATTCGAGAATCAAAGCCATTTTTCATCATAAGAACCTCGATCACAACGGCACAATCATCAACGATGTATAGTATGGTACGGTGTATACATGGGCGTAGCGACGGAGGGCATATCGGTATATACCCCCAAGAAAAAATCAGACTACCTTAAAACTTTTAATGTGTTTTCAAGATTGTAAAAGTTTTTAAAGATTTATACTCCCTAAATCACATTATACCCCTAAAACAAATTAATGGCTACGCCTCTGGTTATATAGTATGGCCTAAATTTTAGATTTTATAGCGCTGTGTCCCGATTACTGCGAATACCGAAAATGGTAGCTATGGCCCTCTACTTGAAACACTTGGGAACCATCGCTGCAGATTAACATTAAAGCAGACAGTGCAAGAATAATGCTAATAGGCGTAGCCACGGGGGTGGGGTCAGGGGCCCGGCCACCTATATGGATTGGGACCAGTCGCGAGATTCGCACAAAACCGTCGAGTAGGTTTTATTGGCGGGGTGCGCGACAGAACGGGGCGACGTGTTTTTTGCTCGTCAACTTCATAAACTCTCTCTCCTCAGAGATGTCAATGTATCCTCTATTCCGGAACCTTGGCTACGCCACCGGTAAGGTTTAACCGAGACAGATTTTTGATGGACAGAATTAAGATTTGTACTTGCCAAAATCGAAGTCTACCACGAACTTCGCGAGGCCGTATGGTCATCAATGATCAGTGGCGATTCCACGTGGAGGATGAGCGAGGATGCATCCACCCACTGGACTCATTTTACTTTTGTTTGTTTGCGAAACCTATTTCTGGGTAAAAGTCTAGTAAAACTACTGATAAAACTAAGGATGACCTTTTTTGCTTGTCAGACTATTTTTCGGTAAAAGTGTAGTAAAATTAGAGATAGAATTCCATTTTGTCAACCTTTTCGGCGAAGTTTATTGATTTTTCCTTCTATTTCATCCCTCACCAAGAAATCCTGGAACCGCCACCGTCAATAAATTACATTATTTGTCCTCTGTGCCTCCCCTAAATACAGTGGCGTAACCAAGGGGGTTGGGTTAAAATCCCCACTGGCTGCCAGACCGAAAATTTTTTCATTGTGTTTCACACATTTTTATTGGTTTGAGGGTTAAACTCCCCTTCGGTGCCCGACCCAACATTTTGGAGAAAGTGCAATTAAGTAAGGTGACCACCTTTTTTTCTTGTCAAGATTTTTCCGAAGTTAAAAATCATAAGCCCCCCTTCCGGAAATCCTGGCTACGCCACTGCCCACCATATAGACCCAGCTCCCTCGTACTAAAGCACCCACACGGCATCATTCAGGTGACGACCAGACTACAGACAAAGCAGGGTGATTGGAGTCGACGGAATAGGCCCACGCTTTGTCGCGAGGTTTGATTCTTTGTCATACGCGACGAACCACGTATGGACGCCCGCTGTATTATACTTATAGGTCTACCGTAGACGCGTCAACGTTGCTAAATGTCGTGTAACCTTGGACACGACGTGCGATTGGACAGAGAGCCAAGAACAAAACAGGAGGCGATTTGCACAAATTCTCAATTGATTTTTCTAGAAAGTGGGCCAGTGCAATCTTCATGTCGTCTATTCTGAGCGTCTCCTAAAAATATCTTGAACAAAACAAAGTTATTGTGTCGGTCTGTTTTATTGAAAAATGAAAATGCGTGGGAGGTCCCTCAATGGATAGCACATGAAATATGCTTTCCTAACGTGGTGCGCCGGGTCAGGCAGCCAGTCGAGGCCGTAATGGGGCCCGAGAACAAGTCTCAAATGTAAGTCTTACGCCATGTCACCTAGGTATTTGACACGTAGAGGCCTTTCACTTACAGTAGTACTGCAGTGCCTTTTCTAGCCACCTAGACATGGAGGGGGTAAAAAATTTTGAGGGGACAGACATTGGGGAGGCCATATTACTTGCCAAAATGTAAAAAAAATTGGGAAAATTAAAACTGGGGGATTCCCCCAGAGAAGGTCTAGAATAAACACTGGTAGTACTGGGTCCAGGAAATTTGTCCATCCTCTCAGACCTGAGTTGCAACCGGTACATTGTTCCGGAGCACAGAGATCTCAAAAGAGATACACCGGTAATAAAAGGGAATTTTTATTTTTTTACAGAACTAACTTTAAAAAACAACAACGTTGAATGTATAGGCTACTTCATACTTTGTGTGCATAGGAAAACCGCCGTATAGCCTTGCTTGACAGCCTTTATTAATTTGAACACTTATCATATATTTTATTGAATTTAAATTTCGTTACTTATCTATAATCTATTTGACCATAAATAATAATAGTATGCATACATGCGTGCTGAGCTTTGTTACTTTGTATATGGGTTCACACACCTTCTACCGGGGCCATGACTTTCTCTGGGCGGCCCTGCCTCCCCCCTAAGGCCCGGACTGTCTGTGCTTTTTCAGAGTTACAGCTTCAAAACCGTCGAGTCAAATTCCACAAGAATTGTTGAGTGCTGATCATTCGTGGAATTGTAGTACGTTGAACTGCTGCGTCAATTTAAAAAAAAAGATTTACGGAGGCACTAAAGGAAGAAGTATTAAGAACGAAACAAGAATGAAACAGCCACGCCAGCCTCATAGGCCTGATGTTTATAATGTTTATAGACTCGACAAGGAGAAGAAGACGACAAAGAGAAGCAGTGGCGTAGCCAGGGTTCCGGAATTGAGGAGGCACGTCGAAATTTTCGGGTAAAAATGGCACCGACGAGCAAAAGAAGTCGGAATTCTTCGCATTCAATTGTCATCTTCGATTATGCGACCCTCCGCCAAATTTCTCAAAGGTCTTGCACAAATCCCACTACCAATCCCAGCCAGAATAGTGGGCCACCCGCGCCCATTAAGGCTAGGCCAATGAAGAAAATGAAATGCGAGAATATACGAAGAAAGTTATAGGCCTAATACAGGGATATTTCTACACCCCCCTATCATCCCCAAACACCCCAAATTTGAGACCGACACCCCCAACGCCCTCCCCAATCTCAGCTATGGAATGACCTTTTGCTTGTCAGACTTTTTTGGCAACGGCAGGGAAACCCCAGAATTTACCGACACCCCCAAGTTGATAATCCTAGAAATAACCCTGGCCTAATATGAATGAAAGGCCAAATGGAATATAGGCCTAGTGGTTTTCGCACAGGAGAGATGCTACAAAATCACCCTAATCCCAGGTATTATTATCGTTAAAAACTATTATTATTACTATAATAATAATAATAATGATGATGATGATGATGATGATGATGATGATGATGATGATGATGATGATGATGATGATGATGATGATGATGATGATGATATTATCTTTCTATCGCCGTTCTATCAAGACAGCTTTAAATCGGGTGCAAATGTTTAAAACACCTCGTAGTAGGCTTAGAGTGCACGAAATAAACATGGTTTTCCTTAAGTAAATACAGTCACAACCGTATCGCGCGAAATATGTACAGTATCCACGAATGGGGTGGATCTATAAGGGGCTGATGCCCCAAAACTCACACCAAAACAAATTATTGGTCTTCAATTAATAATCGTGACGAAAAGTTGTAAATACGTTAATAAATGATTATGCTAAGTCAGCGGCGGCTCCAGGTTTTGGCAAGTGGGGGGGGGGCGTTGGGGTGGCAACTTCTAATCATGGGGGCCAACCATTTGTTGTTAGGTATGTAGTATTAAGTATAGGGTCGGACAGGGGGGTTACTGGGGGCCAGGCACTCAATAGGGGGGAGCACGGGCCCCCGGGTCTCCCCCTGTGGAGCCGCCACTAGGCTAAGTGTCATCATTTCTTCCTTTCAATAATTTCAGCCTGCATAGATCCACACGGAAGGGATAAAGCAGAATGGGTAGGCCTATTTGAAAAAACTCAGCGTCCCCTCAAAGCTGAATTCCTGGATGCGCTCGTGTCCTCGAGTATCCTGTTGGATATCCAGACGACAAAATGACTTTTTCATCCTTGTCCGTAAACCGGCATCCATCCACGTCGCGCTACTCGCATCGCCTCCAATGCTCGGTTACGCAAGCGAATCCGGAACGGATTAATCCGCCAGACGGGAGAAAACGCCATCTGATGCCCAGACAGCGAAGGCGTGACTCTAATCACGAATGCGACATCTGTACAACATCAATCATAGAAGCTACACGGTACACCACCTCCCACCCCAAACCGCCCCTCCCCCACCGAATGAATGACCGAAGAATGTACACACGTACACAGTCTCGTTTTCCCCAAAACAACAAACACACTCGGATGACCGCAGCAGCAAAACAACGAGCGCAATAACTCTAGCAATAATTCTCCCATCATAGTAACGTTTGTTGACAGATACGTTCGGCAATTTCGGTGTCCGGTTTTACAATTGTTTACTAACAGCAATTGTCGTTCTTCCCCCCCGTCAATATGATAAACGATACAGAACGAGACGGACCAGTTTGGCCTCACGACATTGTCCGCTTGTTGGGGGAGAGGTTTCAATTGACTCTAGTTCAAATGCTGATATATACGATAGAGCATTTCGCAGAGTCCACCGAAACATACCGGGTGGGCCAATATTTCCACAACCACAGGTCAAAAATGCACGAAATTTTGTGTATCGTTGCGTTAATATATCCGAAATGCAGCCAACGAGTGTTTCTTTCGAATTCCAATGTGCAGCGGCGCCCTGGCGAAAAACCGGTCACGATGAAAGAGTGGAACCGGTTTCATTGGGCCACCAGTTTTCCTATTTCGACGGTTCATTCGGCAGCGCGTCAACTCTACGCTGCAGTCACGTGTCTGCAGGCATAGATTGAAAGCTAAATTGTCTCCGTAATGCAACAGGTTTATGGCTAATTCGAACGCATTCAGGCATTACTTACAAGTTACAATGCACATAAATACAAAAGAAATGTCTTATAGCACCTCTATCACAATCTCTATCCATTCACATTTTCAGGTCTGAGGGAAGATGGCCAATCCTGAAACTTCGTCGATGATGGGACATGGACTTGTACTGCATGGCAAAACTGGTAGCCAAGCCTCTAGTACTTGAAACATGTATGAACAGGGAGCGATTTGTAGGAAGGGAAGGGTCACAAATCGCACCCTGTGTATGAATATGTCATAAAAAGAAGTATTACTATAATTAAAAAATCATGGAGATCAACTGACTTTATTCTGCCACACTACATGCAGTTAACGATAAATTCACTCACCAAATACGAATAATCAACGGTATTATGCAAATTCAGACTATTTCACGCATTAATACCTGTTACAAGTTTAGTTAAATTGTCAGAAATTAATGTTTAATAATGAGATGACGGATACATCAATGTTATTTAGATCTAACAAATCAACTACACTTGCATACAATATTTATATCTTAAATGGATTTTAACGTGAATATCAAATATAACAATACTGGTAGATTTTATTTGCATCAACAAAGCATACAAAGCAAACCCATTCAATATTTTATACCAAAAAGATAATCAATTTAATGATATATAATAATAATAATTCTTTATTTTCTAATGCCACATTTGGACACAAGAGGATTTTTGCAACTACAGTAAATTAGGATATCACTAAAGGAATGCTACCATATGAATGCTACCATTAAACAATGTCTTTAGTACAGATTAAAGCCTCGAATCTTTCATAATAGAAGTCCTTAACATGAAACTTAGAAGCACTCTTTGAATAGTTAACATTTCAATCAAATTATCAAATAAATTCTAGGATATGTCAAGAGTCAAGACAGCAAGAAGCAAAAGCAAGATCCCCTCACAAATTATACTACAGTAAAATCCCATTAATATGGACTGCTAATATAGACCCCTGTCTAATATAATTTTCTGTCATTCAACCGAAGTTCATTAATGAGTTCTAACTGTACCAAGTTCAGTAAGATCTTGCCACAGTATGGTCTAGCTACAAGACATTTGCAGGCAATTCATTCAACGATTGTATCACACAACATTTTCATCACCATGTCTTTTAACACTTACACAATGTGATCAATGGAACTGTTTTATATGCGAAAATCCTATAAGTACCAAAAGACCGATTAATTAAAATTAGTGTCCTACAATTTGCGATATTTCCTTCAATACTAAAACTCTTTACACTATACTATTAAAATGGCACCGTTTCTGTACAGAATCGAAAAACAAACAAGCTCTAAGAAACCTGCTGTACAAGCACTCAAGAATTCAAAATGTTTTTCAAAAATATTAGAATACAAAAGTCATCTTCATCCGGTCATCCCAATCTTATGTGCCTGAGGCCTCTAAAACTTTCATGATTTGTTGTTTGATAAACTTTGTGGCTTCGCCCGCTTTGGCTATGATGAACCGGTCGATGGCCGTGATGGCAATGCCGGCTTCGGGGTTGTTGCTTCCGTATTTAAACGTTATAAATTCCGGATGCCGTTTCTTTGACGTTATTTTCAATATCGATCCCAGCATCTTGCGGCTCTGTATCCAGGCCATGCCCTTCTGGTCTTTGATTACTCGCAGAACGTACAGATGTGAGTCAGTCACACACAGGAAGCTAAACGACAAAACAAAACCAAGGTTCTGAGGCAGGGGTGGCCAACCTTTTGTTACAAGGAGGCCATTATAAATTTAGGTCAACATGTGAAGGGCCACATATTTCTGTTGCCTCTTGTACACTGTTCTCAACAACAGTAGTGGCAATGACTGCTGTCACGTAACGGTAGTAGCTGGTAACAGTTACAATCAAACAGCAGTTTAAAGTAAATTACTATTTTACTAAATTAAGCACAGGAACTAAAAGTCTTATTCATGACTCAATATTGTATGCATAAGTAGGACAAATACAATTTAGTCAGAAAGATGCCCCACGGACCGCCAAATAGCAGCCAGCAGACCACAAGAGACCCGCGGGTTGGCCACCCCTGAATCTAGAGCGACAAATTTAGAAAGATTTCATAAAACGTTGCTGCTATGGAAATAAACTCCACACAAATAATTTTCTATTTGCCACTACACTACAGTGCTTGGGTCTCTTATGAAACACAAAATTTATTCACAGATAGAAAAGTGCTAGCACGAAGAAATGTCAACCAAAAAAATTAAAATATTTCACCAAGCATTTTAACAAATTGCAGCGGAAGCACATTTCCTGCATGAATGAAATTTGACACCTTTAATGAAACAATAAACCTAAACCAGGTTTTCATAGGCAGTGAACAAAATGATGTAACGAGAACAGCATCTGACCTCTGATGCATGAAGCCAGAGTGAGTGACCTCTTGACATTCGAAAACAGACTTAACTTCTGTCCGACCTGTCCATGTTCCAATATTGACCACTTCACGCTGCTCATCATCAGATGACTGGCTCTTCTCAAACTCTTCTTCAGAGATGAAAGGAAAGGTAAAATTTTTTTAATTATAAAAAATCTGCCTTTAAAATATCAAACTCCTCACTTAAGCCATCAAAATCTTTAAATGCTCATCTTGTTGTAAGAGCATCTTGTTGTAAGAGCACAATGTTGCAAAATAAATGAGATTTCAGTTGATTTTGTATCAAATTATATTTATTTCAACATAACAGTCCAAACATCAAAACGGAAGAGTTCCAGAGTCAAAATCAAAGATTCTAAATCTAGATACAAAGTAAGTAAGAAAGTAATCGATATACAACATATCACAACAATCTCAAAACCAACTAAGCGCTATTAGTACATAACCTGTGGTGAAAACACTTAAAAGTTGAAAAGATTCATTGCTTGATTTTTAACATTAATTATTGATTTTTAACATTAATTACTTGTTTAATTTTTTTAAAAACTACTACCATTTGTGAAAGAAAATATGTGCTAATAATTATCAAAGCAATATAAACATCCTTAATAACTGAAAACCAGTAGAATCTCCATTTAATGGATTTTAAAGGACCTGAAATCTTTCACACAGTATGTCCTGAGCTAGCAAAAACGCCATCCATATAAACTAGGAGCACTCTCAGTAAAGACATAAAAGGTGTTACACAAATCCTACTGTTCAACAGCATATTACATTACATTATAATGGAATTTTGAACACATATTTGTAGTTTAGAATGCCATTATAACTAAGTCCTATTACAACAATCCTCCCTGAAGCATACAGACATTTTGAAATAGCATAAAACTAGCAATAACGATAATTGCCAAATCTCACCTTCATCGTCCCCGATACTGAAAACCGAAGCCATATTGCGATATCTTTTTCCAACTTTGTCTGAGCTGCTGACATGTCTAAACAAGATCAACAAACAATCATTACAGCATTGACCTGCTTACCTCTGCATGCCAAGTATGAAGTTTAGTAGATTAGATTTCAAATCAAACCATCAGATTGTTTATATTTAAGCCTTTTAGATCACAAAATAAAGCAATATCATACAAAGGACAAGCCCACAAAGCTGCAGTTTACCTCTCTGCATGTGATAAACAGATAGATATATAGATAGGTAGGTAGACAGACAGACAGACACACAGGTAGGTAGGTAGGTGTGTAGGTAGACAGCAAATACCTCTCTGCCTGTGCTTGTTCATTTTTAATGTAGTTGATCATCTTTTCTTTTACAATCGCCGACTTTGATTTGAAAACGGATGAAAATTTTTCGAATTTGTTAATAAGCGACTCCTCCTAAAAACAAATCAATCAAACAATGACAATTCTGTCTTGATTGAATATATAACAAGTAATTCAGAAAGCTGAGAGTCTAAAAAGTTAATACAGTGGATCTTCAAAGAGAAAGTCAAAAAGTTAAATATCTCATCTCCACCTGGCCATCATGGCAGATGTTGTAACCGTCGTATCCGTTTTGGTTTATGACAGAGTCGACATTGCAGACGATGCAAAAACGCGGCTGGTGATCTGCGAGACCGATGTTCAGGTTGTCCTGCAGGGCGTTGTGAATTGCTGATAGAAAACACGGCAAAAGATATGGCATCGTAAAATGCTAAATGCATGGCTACTAAGCACTTAAGACAGAAATAGTTCGGTGTTTGTCATTCATACCTCGACTAAAAATAAGCAATGTCTGATTAGACATTGTTTTGATAGATAAACAGATAAATAGATAGATATATTGATACATAAATGGATATATAGATAGAAAGATAAATAAATGAATAAATAAATGGATAGAGAGACTGATATATAGACAGAAAGACAGATAGATACATGGACAGATATTGACTTTATATGAACAGTAAAGGCAAAGATAGAGAACAACTCAAAAATATTTTAAACTGCAGCCATTAAAAATGTCTGTTCTCATTTTGATGTTGAAAAACCTCAGCAAAATATCTGATTCTTTAAAATTTTCAGTCTTAAATCAGTAACTACTGCATAATTGTATAGTAAGCGTCATTGAACAAATACACAAGATAGAATTTACCAGTACTCAACTTCCAATTCATATGCAAAACTCAAAAATGTTTTTACTGCAGAAACAAACCACAAAAGATTTTCATCTCCTTTAATGCCACGACCCTTGCATTCAATAAGACTTAATTAGCACTGTATAACTTGCTATGTTTAGCCCTAGATATCACCATCATTTTCCACTTTTTTTTTTTCATAGTTAACTTACTCCAAAAATTTCAACAAACTATTCTGCTACCTAGCAATATATTCAAGCATCATTAACCCTTTTGCTTCCTCGGCATGCGCAAAAAACCCTACATTTCAGTTTCACAACATATTGGCTACAAAGATCGAGGACGGGTTCGTAGGGTTAACACGTTGCATTGGCAATGAAAGGGTTAAATCGACAATCTGGACATTCACCTGAATATCCTCCGGCACAGACGCTGACAAAGAGAGAATGGCGCTGCAGGAAATGTGCGATGACCATGAATGTGTACTGATCTTCTTGTTCTCTTCCACTCCCGATGAAACACAGATGTTCTCCGGCAGTTAGAGCGTTCGAATTGATGGCCTGCTCCTGTGTTGCCAGTAACGCCTGGACTGCGGTCGCAAACTCAGATGGACTTTGAAGCATCTGCACTTGCCGATAATAGAAAGCAAGTAAAATGTCAATAAAGTGAGAATGACAGGAGGAGAATAATAATAATAATAATAATAATAATAATAATAATAATAATGCACTTCTATAGCACCAGCTCCAATACTATAAAAATACTAATTGATGGCACTCCAGATCCATCTGTAAAAAGGTCATTCCAGGCATGGAAGAGACGTGGCTTAAATACAAGTTTGAAAACAGGCAACTCAATTACTCAATTTGCTCAATAGAAGTGGAATGCATTTAACATTAATACAATGAATGAGCAAACATTATACGACATAGGAATGACAAAAAATCAGTCTGACTGTAGCATAACAGCAGATAAATTCCCACACTATTCAAGCAACAAAAGCAAAAGTAAACCTACAATGTACTTACTAGAACAAGAACTATAAAATTAAATAATTATCAGACCAGTTAACCTTCAAAAATGTCAAACAATAGTGTTAACAATAGGTGTCATTGTGTCAAATCTGCTGATAACTAACATAAGAACATCAGTTAGTCTATCCTAAGAAAGTATGTATGTCTTGTACCACACTAGGCACAGCAAAACAAAAATCACACCATATTAATCCAGATATGCAATATGAGGAGAGTACTGTACTTACCAGATTTGCATCTAAATGAAATGCCGTCGGTAAATGGCCAACGTTGTACTGCTCGGCAGGGCGACAATCAACCAGAAAGTATCGGATACAATCACCCTGTGTATCAAAATCAACATTACATCAAATATAATTAATATCGAGTGGCAATAAATACACACATTTACAGCAATACACAAGAAGAGAGACAGAAAGGAATGCAACATGCCAGAGGAATCAGCCTCTTAAGTGTACTAGGGAAAGTTTTCACCAGAGTCATGTTAAACGGAATAAAGGATACAGTCGATGAAACTCTCGGGGAAAATCGAGTGCGATTCAGGAAGGGAAGAAATGTTCTGACCAAATCTTCGTCCTTCGACAACTCATTAAGAAAACAACTAGAATTTAATAAAGATTTGGTCATGTGCTTCATCGATTTTGCCCAAGCTTATGACTCTATCTGGCGAGAAGGGGCATGGAAACTCCTGGAGAAATATGGCATTCATGCCAAAATAATCATAATTGAAAATTTATAGAGCACAGTTTTAGCAAGTATAGAATTGATGGAAAAGAAACTGAGTGGTTCAAAATCAAAACAGGATTTAGACATGGATGTATCCTATCACCAACACTCCTCAACATTATATTAGATTACATCATGAAGACATATTGAAAACACAAATGGGTTGGGAACATAAAATATGAAATTCACAAAAAAACTAATTATTTACCAAGAAAAGAAGACCAGACAAAACATTAGCAGATACTGCCACAAAATCTATTAACCCTTTCCCTTCGGACCATGTTTAGTATAACCAATACATTATGAAGTCAAACTATACTATCGGTCTAACAGGTGAAAGGGTTAAAGCAAATATGCCTTACCACGGCCACCTGTGACTGAAGGAGTTCTTCAACGCTGACAGTCAAGCAGAGTGCTTGATTGACACTGGCATCACTGTCAGCTTCGGCCTTCTGGGATGACAGTGACATGCCAAACAGAACGTCATGAAAGTCCTGCATGACACACGGTGCGAAATAATGAATGAGTTTCAAACAAGCAAGGTGAATAAAAATTGCAAAAGATGCCAAAATTTATGCATAAATACTGCAAATAAACAAATAAAATTCCTGATGCCAACAGAAGTATATCAGTAACTACTGTACCGGACAAAGAGAAAACAGATTTGAGAATTTTATCAAACCCACTAATAACAAATAGCACTAACATCTAAAATTTACACACTGCAAATTAAACGAAGAAAACTCCTCTGAATAATTCAATCAGTCATTTACAACCTACTTGCAACCAATAATCTAACAAATTCTATTGTATTGTTCAAGCCAAATCTAAAGACTCACTATTTTCTCATTTAGTTCAAGTGACATTTAATTAAAGTGCCATAAATTGTCTCAATAATAATACATAAGACTTCAAAAGGAATGGCTTATCATTCTGTGCGACCATTCATAAAATATTCTGTTACATTACAATACACATTAAATTATCATTACCTATTCACCATCGGGTATACGTAGTATTGTAAAGCGCTCTTGTCTTTGGCCATTTTTGCCATGCTTATTGCGCTATAGAAATTGTCCGTCTAGCTAATAATAATAATAATAATAATAATAATAATAATAATAATTAAGTCATGCTTACTTGTCGTAGTGACTGTGGAGTCCTGGAAGCATAATATTGGGCGAGCGAACAGAAATCTTCAATGTCGTTCGCCTCGAGGGCACTGGGAAAAGAACTCAGTTTCTCTGCACAAACATCATTTTTTATCACATTGGTACATATTTTGGTTTCATAACATGGTGGTTATACAAATCGCAGAGGCAAAAAGGGTTAAAGCAATCAATCAATCAATAAACTTCTATGGCGCCCCTATCATAATGCCCAGTGCATCAGCCAATGGCACATCAAATCCTAATTGAATTATATCCAGGTCACGCCAGAAAGATCAGTCAGAAACAGGGGGGGGGGCAACTAAATCAGGTGCAACCATTCTGACTCGGTTTTCCATATTTTTGGGATTCAAAAATGAGGACCAGCATAACATTAGGTGACACAGCAAAGCCTGTTCTAAATCTAAGAATTTATGTGGTTAAAGTTCATCATCAAAGATACTTGACAACTTGAAATAGATACTCGACATAGATACTCAACAACTTGAAATAACAGAAACCGCAGCATTTCTACTTATTAGATTGTATGACCATTGACAGTTTCAATCCAAATGCATCACAACAGTGTAACTGTTATCACACAAGCTCAGTCATTAACTCGTTAACTTCCAGACTTTTTATAGAAAACAGTGTGTTCTGGATCTTGGATTGAAATGGTCAATGCTTGGCATGGCATCACCAGGCGATTAGAACATGGAAGCTCACCTGATGCTCATATACAACATTTACAATGCAACCACAGGTAACAGGTAACCATGCCAAAGGCACCCTATGATCAAATGTTAGACATGCAGAGATGCCAATCTTTATAGTTTTTCATTTGGCACTTACCAACAATGTCTTGTTTGCTGTCAGATCCCATTGTAAGAAGCTGGTCCCTAAAAGAATGGCATAATGACAAAGCATATAGCTGGCTGCTGTTTATGTACAGAAGTGTATTTCTAAAATAAATCGATGGTTTAACGATCTCGAGCTACGCCCAGTCACATCCGTACGAAACTTGGGTATTTATCTCGACAGTGCAGCGACGATGAAGCTGCATGCAGCTAAGACCGTTGCAAGCTGCTTCGCCTCTCTCCGCCTGATCAAGAGTCTACGTCGGTCAGTCTCCCAAGCCGTCCTCAAGACGCTGGTCGTAGCTCTTGTCCTCACCAGACTAGACTATGGAAATGCCGTCCTCGCTGGATCGCCTGCCTCTCTACTCTGCAGGCTGCAGTCAGTCCTGAATGGGGCTGCTTGCCTAATTCATCGGTCCGCGCGTTGCGAGCACGTCACTCCGCTACTTATTGATCTACACTGGCTGTCCGTGCCAGAGCGCATCAAGTTTAAACTATCTAGTCTCGTTTATCGTTGTCTGCACGGAACAGGACCGAACTATCTGGCGACCGAGTTGCGCAGCGTCTCGGATCTCGAAGGCCGTAGAAGACTAAGATCCTCCACTACGGCTGAACTGATTGTCCCCAGGACGCGTCTCGTCACTGTCGGTGATCGAACTTTTCCGGTAGCTGCTGCGCGCGCTTGGAACTCACTTCCCGCTGACATCCAGAAGTCTCCGTCACTCGACACATTCAAGAAACGCCTCAAGTCCTGGCTATTCAGAACTAGTTACTGTATTTAGTTATTTAGTTATGTAATGTGTTCGCGCAGTCTGTCGACTAGTCACCACACTAATCTTGACTTTACTTACTTACTTACTTACTTACTAAAAGCAGGCCCAAATGACTTTCACATCACCCAGGATGAGACGATAGATAGAAGGCATACAGACAGACAGAGACAGGCAGGCAGACATTGGTAGGTAGGTAGGATGAGAAGTGTGAAATGGTTTCCTGTAACCTTCCTCACAGGAAATTTGGGTTAACAATTTACCCAAGGACATTACACAGTGTCTAGGGTTAGATTCGAACCTGCTACTGTCCATTGGCATGACAAGAACCCTACCGCTATTCTCCTTAATTCTCTTAAAGTTGTCCTATGTAAATGGAGCTAAATGATACATAGCACCTTTACATTTAGATCTGAATAACACATGAATAAAATAACTAAAAACTTTCATTCAATAATTTTTATGAATATGATAAAAACTTGTTATATTAATTAACAACAAAATAACTGCAATAATAATAATAATAATACTAACAATACTACTAATAATAAATGGTGATAAAATAAGCACTTCTATAATCACCAACTGTAACAATCAAGCCTAATTATTATCACTCATTCCAAAGTCCCATTCTTTTCAAAGTCACATATTCATTATCTCCATTTAGCATACACTTGCAAAATTCAACTGCTGTTCCTTCTGCTTAAAATTAAACTCACAAGGACATTCGCCAGAATGTTCAATTAAACAAGTGTCTTTAAATAAATGAAAACCGTTTCTTGGACGAAATACAAACCTGGCATTTACTAGAATAACAAGAGCCATAAAGAAAACAAGGAACTGGTTGCCAAGCTGCAGGTAGACATCCCACATGTTCAGAATGACCTTCAGATCACAGTGAGACGCGAACAACGTTGAAAACTAATTTGCACACAAGCACAAAATAAAACGCACATCAATCACAAACATAGCTATTAACCATTTTCCCGTTTGCCCTGAGAATACTCATCCATTTTACATTACGTTATAAATAAATGAACGGGTAAAGGTTAAAACACATTTCAGGGTCATCGTGATGCCTGCGAAGCCACCTCACATGACGATTTGGGGACCTATGCCACAGAGGTTGTGTGTCCTTTAGCAGGCGATTAACAGGTTCAAACGGGACTTCTTTATCAGACATACAGTCAAATCTCATTAAGATTATGATAAACAATGGAAACCAAAACCTTGTAGCAACTGGACACCAATAACTTTGCCGCAACTAAGATCCTTTTACAAACTCATCCCAAACAAAATATAAATACCCAAAATGATGTATTTAAGCACTCTTGTTGCAAGATTTGACTAGTCAAATTACCATAGTTGAGGATTTTTCCACCAACATTTACTGATACCAGCTAAAATGTTAGGCCAGGTCCGACAGCTGTTAAATTCAACTGGTGTAAACAAACAATATTATGACATCATACACAAATCCAGCTATTACACACTAAGACATCAATAATAAATAAAATTAAAGAATCATCAAATAGTTCTAAAATTAATAACAATACTATTTTTGCAAACAGCTGAATTTAACAACTAACTTGATTATTGAATTAATAAATTAATCAACTCCTATGGCACTGTTATCAAGCAGCCTAGGGCATCAGCCAAAGGCAAAACAAGAGAAAATAGAGCCAGGTCAAGCCGGAAGGGTCAGTCCAGATTCGGCGGGGAGCAATCTACTGTGGCCAGGTCATGTCATATAGGTTTACTTGGAAAGCAGCAAAATACCCAGCTGTAAGCATATAGGTCAGGTGAAATGACAACCTACTCAGTTGTAAGCATATAGGTAAGGTGAAATGGCAACCTACCCAGTTGTAAGCATATAGGTCGGGTGAAACGCGCTTCGTGTCCAAGAAGCCACACAGCTCCGGGTCGTGGTAGAGAAGCAGAAGTCGGAACAAGTGGAATGGCTTCCCATTGTGCACACAGTCTCTGCAAAGTTAAAAATCTGTAACAAATCTTACGGAACCTTACGGCCATTATGAAAATCTAGTTTCAACAGGTTTTCGTTCCTTTGCATCATTTGTTTATCCATTCATGAGTTTATTTTTGTATACATCATGTATTATGTAAGTACCGGTAGTCATCTTGCATAAAAGTAAAGTAAAACTGACATGTACACTGTACAGTGCTCTTGTGAAAATTTACAGTTATAACAGTATATAAATTATAATAACAATACGACTGACTATTCCACCTCCGTCGCAAACAAAGATGCTATGAGAAAGATCGGTTACCCGAGGCAATCCAATCTTATGGAATGCCTTTCCGGACTTTGTTACAAACTCTAAAACCGATGAACAGTCTGTGAAGAATCTAAAGACACATTTGTTCAAAGCGTCGTATGACTGCTAACCTTATGTTGTGAAGCACTCTTGATTTAGGCTTAGGCCTTGTTATAGGGCTATATAAATTGTCAGATAATAATAATAATAATAATAATAATAATAATAATAATAATAGTGCAAGAAGTTCCAACTAACCTCGGTACAAACTTCGTAACAATCGCATAAAAGACATTATACAACTCCGTCTTGCTGTATCTTAGCGCCAACAGGGGCTGCAAAATTTCCGTCCATCCAGAGTCACGTGTGTATTTCACGTTGCGAGATTTGCAGTATAACGTTAAGATGGATTCCAAGTCACTTGCAACTGAAAGCTTTTCCTCATCTTCGTTACCGAGCTTGTCTAAAAACGAATGCTTAACAAAGTCAATAATTTACTTTAAGACAGACACGAATTGTCAAAAAATTAAATAAAAAATCACCAAAAATAGTAACCAATACAATTTTGGCTATTGAACCTCTTTGACTCACACAAGGTGATTGCCTCTGCATGGTCTATGTAATTAATAACATACCTGTCAATAAGTGAAATTCTGTGACATTACATGTTTCAATCTTAATGGAGTAGTTTTCATGCTCATGAACCAAAATAAGAAAAACTGCTATTCATACCAACAAGATTTTGACAATCTTCTCTGAGAAGGGCCTGCTCAGGTAAATCGTACAGTTCATCAAACCCAGAGAACTGGTCAGCTTTTCCAGAAACATTTAGACATATCTATAACAGAATAAACGTACCATAAAGTGCATCAAAAGCAACTACAATACATTCAGAAATTCTAATTAGTGAATTTCTAAATACTCATATTGTTATTCAGACAGTCAGATTTTCAAAAATCAATAAAATTGTACAATGTCAGGAAATCTTAAAATAGTATAACGCAATTAGTATATTCTTCCTACCTGCCAAATTTTTGGTCGCAGATGACTTGCCAATGGTCGATTTTTACAGATATTTCTAAGTGTGCCCAAGTCACAGCCCTCTTTTAACGCATTCTCCAATTCGAACACACTTTAATAAAACCAAAAAATCATCGACATACATCGACTCAATAAATAAAATCGCTTCTAAGTAGAATCAGAAGCGGCGCTATACAAATATTACATCACAAAATTAAACACATATGAAACTTTTCCAAGGCTTCCAGACTATAATAATGAAAAAACGTGTGCATTGCGAATACTGTGGATAAGTTGTGAATAGGCGGGTATACATCGCCAAGCGCTCAAGTAGCTCTACTGCGCTACATAATCTGATTAACTTACTTACCGACTTCAAGATGGCACTAACTCAATAGCGTCTCGAAATAAGCAAAGGACTTGTATAAATTCTGCAGATATTCTACAAAAATTCTCGCGCATAAACTACACTACGAAGAAATGGACTTTTAAAACTGTTGACATGACAAATATAACCGCAGTGGCTCCGCTATAAGGCCGGCGTTAGCGTTCTCCATTACCAGTTACACGCTTCAAACGAGAAAATTCTCAAAATCCGGACTCTACTCGAGGTATTTGTTCGGTCTTTCCTAAAATAAATACATAAAATAGATAAATTTTGTTTTAAAAACAAAAGAATTTATTACAAGGAGTTGTCTTCGATCACTTCGTCCGCCATCTTCCATCATTTGACGTGTTCGCGTAAAAATCTCAATGTAGAAGTATTATGTAGTGCCATAAGTGTATCATTCGTTCGATTTTTAAAAATGAATGAGTTCATAAACAAATAAGATAATAAATGAGTTCTAAGTAGTCGTGTAAGACCTTTTCTGTGCCAAAAACCACTGTCCATTTAAAATCAAATCTGACAAAACAAAACAAAGCGGCGCACTTATCTAAGGACTAAGGCTATCTTGATTCACACCCTATATATCAAGTACAAAACCAAAAGACACATTAAAGTTTTTTTTACATTTGCGTCCTGGATAAAATAATCTTATAATGAAGTTTTTATCTGTCAAAGAATTGATTCGGTAAGAAATTTGAAGGTCGTGCCCACGAGTTTGACGTGAATACTTTTGTTGAGACGTTGCTTTAGGTGTAAGCCTGTAAGGAAATGTTGATGGATGTGCAGGGACAGTGGAGATAATCAGATATCGTACATAATGAATGTACGTACATAAAGACGACTTAAATAATAAATTTGCGGAATTAGTTTAGAAAATAGGCGATACGAGATTAGAACTCAATATTATCACACGATAAAAGTGCACTGATATGCCTACTACCCTAGCTATAATAGTAAATGCTTTAAGTAACTTTTATATGTAATGACAGATACCGATTAGGCGTTATCGAGCAATGTCGAATGTCGATGCCCAGCCAACAGGAATACCCGACCCACCTCTAGCCTAGATGCCGCAGCAGTTATTGCCGCTGTAGATTTTTTATCGCATGGGATGTGTTTTGCCGAAAGTATTAAAGCTTTAAATAATAATAATAATAAATTAATAGACGAAATAAATTGAAAATGAATGAGGAAAATTTTAAGATTTGCGAAAGACTTATATCGTCTACATACGTTCGGCAAGGTGTAGACGCCAGGAAAACGCTGGAGAACAGGTTAAGAACTCTGTTGGAGCAGGTAGTCCAAAAACCAATGTTCACCATTGATTTAATTTATATAGCGCCTATTTCAATACGTCGGGCATGAGTGAGTAGAATTTCGTTCTCAGTGAACGAACTGTGGCTACTGTACAGGCCATGGCCCATGGGCGTAGCCAGAGGGGTTTTTGACAGCACGACGTCCCCGACGCCGCAGCCCAGTGCTACCAAACCTGTGTGCCGCGACACACAGCTGTGCCGCCGTAACGGTAGAAGTGTGCCGCGGCAAAATGTTGGAAAATAGTAAAATAATAATGGTGCTGTATTAGTTTTAAAGCTGCTGCTGGGCGTACTGATGTAAGCCCACGTTATTGTGCCCTATTTTGACTTTCACGCTGTGTACTGGGTATGTCAAATATTTAATTTTAATTTCTGTATATATAGACACTTATGTTCATATTGTTATATCAGAACTCAGTGACTACTTTTCAGGCACACCGATGCACGTAGGCTTGTTAAGAGGCTGGGACATCGGGTATGTCATGCTGTCAAAAACTCTCAATTTTAAATTTGGTGGAAAAATTGCTGGCCACCTTTTCTCCTTTTCACCCAATATTTTTTCATAGAGAAGCATTATAGACAAGAAGTCAACAAAGACTATGGTAGAATTTCTCCATTTGGCATCTTGACTAAGTCTCTGATACTACTTCAGCATCAGACTATATAGTATTTAACTTGGAATTTGCCATTGAACTTGTAAATAGATCTGTAATTGAATCTTTTTAGGTGGGTATTGAATAATTGCCATGGACAAATTTTATAACAGCTTATTGTTAATATTCTGAAAATTGAGGTTAGGTTTAGAGCTCTTTTGTCAATAATTAGGCAGATATTTTTTGCAACAGTTATCTTTAGCTTCTACTTATTTGCAAGCGTGACACAGATGCTGAGGTTATAAGGCGTCTATGTCGTCAGACGTGTGATATTTTGCCTTTGTTGTTTTGGACTTTATTGTTGTCTACGTTGGATTTCTCACTTGTATTGCTTGGTGCTGAGTTTAGAAGAAGTGGCCGGACGAGTGTTGGGATGAGCAATCAATTGAGATGATTTTGAGTGAGTTGTCAATCATGGACAGTAACAACTTTCCACACAATTGTGGAGTTGGAGAACGCGAGTCAAGAATTGCCTCATATCTTGTTGCTCAGAGACACTACAGGTAAGGTAACTACAGAAGCAATTCTGCTAATGTAATTGTTTAAAAAGGCTACAAATGGCTAGTAGCCAGAGAAATTCTACTGCCTGTTTATGTAGGTTTTTAGACATTGAAGCTGTTGATGTTTTGAGGTCAATTGATTTGATCCAAGAAAGTTTAATTGTGTATTTGATATTGTTCTTACAAAAATCAATAGTTATTCAGAAATATGCGGCAATACATTGATGTGGCAAATTATTTGCACCAGGTGGACATCACATTTTAAGTTCAGATTTAGTATATTATAGCAATGACAGAAGACAGTCTAGGCCATTAAAGTACAGAACTTTGGAATATGCAAGATGACTTTTTCAAGTTGAGCACTGCTAAATTGCTTGTATGCCCTCAAAAGAAATTGGCATCAATTAATTATTATCCATGGTTTCTGGCTATCTATTTCCCCTCATGAGTCAACTGAGAACAATTAATTATTATTATTATTATTATTATTATTATTATTATCATTATCATTATCATTATCATTATTATTGTGGTGGTGGTGATTATCATTATCATTATCATTATTATTATTGTGGTGGTGGTGGTGGTGGTGATGACGATGAAGATGAATAAATGTTGTAAATATCACTACACACAATGGCGGCTCCAGTATTTAGCAAGCGGGAGGTTGGGCCTTTGGGGTGGCAACTCCTAAGCATGATGGGCCAATTATTTGTTTCTAGGTATGTAGTATTAAGTAAGTATAGAGGTCCCAAGTAGGTGGGCAACTGGGGTCCAGGCAATCAATAAGGGGGCACTGGTCCTCTGTTCCCCATGTGGAGCTGCCACTGACTAGTGACTACACACTTGATATATATCAAAAAGAAAATTTGATATGAAATCCACAGTATAGGCAAAATTTTATTTTAATAACAAATTGAGTGAAAAAGCTCAGTTTAGAGAGAAAATAGGTACTCATTGACTTGTAGAAAATTCCTAAATTTTAGATAATATATGACGCTGATGTTTGAAATGCTTTTGACAAGCAAAGTTTGTGGTAATTATATATGTATACAGTGTATATATACATGTATATATGCATATACTATACATGTATGTATGTGTGTGTATATATATATATATATATATATATATATATATATATATATATATATATAGGGTGGTATATTTATCGGAGATATATATATATATAATGTTTTGAATTGATAATACTTTCTTTTGATCGTGATTAGTTTGATATATCTGAACTCAATGAATATACAAATAGGTACCATACACATTTTTTCTTACTAATTTAATTAGACTGAACATGTATGATTTTTGAGATTTAATTTGGTTGCCCATTTTTGTACTTTGACTTGTAGGGATTGAATAAAGAGTAGATTGATTGACATGCAAATTTATTCTGAGCTGTTCAGTTCTATATTAATTAATGGTGTAGGCTACTGCTTAGGTTCGGACATGGAATAGGGAGATCTGGAGACATCACAGACATTCAGCCAAAGGCAGCTGGTTCGAGCATCATGATGAAACTCACCAACGCCATGGCAACAGATGCTCTTCGCCGATTGGGTAAAATTTCACTGTATTTCCTGTTTGCTTTTTGTTTCATGACATTGTCTGGTTCGTGGAAATTCAAATACCTGGCACCAACACTCACTCTACCACAGGGATATTAATGTGAGAGCAAATCGTTAGGTTTATGAGGCTTGTAAGATAAGGAAGAATGTGGCTGAATATGGAAGAAAATGGTAGAATATGGTAGTGAAACTTGGGCAGTGACCTGATAGTTGGTATAAATTTATGAGAAAACAGAAGTTGGTTTTGTCTTTCAGGAGTTCCTTCAGTTTCATCAGCTTTTGTAGTTCCCATGGCAACGGGAATGTCCTTGATGCTGTGCATGCTGACCTTTCGAAATCTTCGTCCGCGGGCAAAGTTCGTCATTTGGCCGAGAATTGACCAAAAGTCTTGCTTCAAATCTATCATAACAGCTGGTATAATGCTTGGGGAATTCCAGTATTAATTTAGTTGAATTTTTCATGGAATAATATTTATATGTAATTTTTTTGTTAATCATATGTAAGTTATCATTTGAATCTGACAATATGAGATACCTGATAGAACGTTATTCTTGAGTTAGATATGTTGAATGAGCAATGATGTAACATTATTATTATTATTATTATTATTATTATTATTTATTAAGTCATTTATTTGAATTTCATTTATACTGAAATGTGTTAATTATTATGCTCATATTATATTTTCCCTGCAATAATTATTTGATTTGCTGATGGATTTGGAAATAATAAACTATTGAACTATTAAATTATTATTAATTATATAGTGCTATAGCCAAAAGGAGTATTGTAGCAGTACTGTTCATGCCAGTTAACATAATGATTGTAATTTATATAGATTTTAAGTGATGCAGAACTACTTTGCATTTACCCATTTATTTTGTGATAAAATTTCACGATTAAATGTTCTGTTATAGGTCTAGAGCCTGTTGTGATTGAAAATAGGCTCGATGGTGATGAACTCTGCACTGATTTGGCGGCCATCGAAAAAGCAATTGTTGACCTTGGAGCCGATAATGTCGTCTGCGTCATGACGACTACAAACTGCTTCACTCCGCGTGTACCTGACAGGTTGTTCTAATTACCGACAAACGATTTACTTTAGGTTTTCTTCAAGTTTTTTGTATGGATTTGTAAGAATCAGTTATATGTTGAATGGCTTTTATTGTTGGTGCATTTGTGATAATATAACTGGATCACCGTTTTGTGTCGTGGTTGCTTTGTATGTTTGTACGGTATGAACTATGTAAGTACCGTAAGTAAAGTCCTTCCTTGGCTCTCAAGGCTAACCTCAAGGATCGTAGGGTGGCGCTGATCTCCGTCTCCAAGGCCCTCAGCCAGGTGACTGGTGCAAGTTACTTGATGTGAAGCACCTGTTTACTCTGCGGATTAATCCTCTACTCAGTTGCCATCGCCATCCTGCGAAAGAAAGCTGAGTTGACCTTAGGGCTCCTGCGGGGGTTGAACCCGCGACCTGCTCCATCATCCAACATTGTTACCACTGTGCTAACTTCCCACCCTTGTGTACCTGAGGTGTACATGTGTTTAAAAGCAGTGGAATTATGTAATTCTACATAACATATTTAAGGCATTATGCTTACATCTTTCTTTGATTTTCTGGTTATTCCGAGGAATAGAATAATACTGCTGTTGGTGGAATTTGCCAAGATAATTACTAGTATGTGTTTGGTCCTATTTAAATATTTTTTGGCAGTTTGCCAGAAGTAGGAGAACTCTGCAAAAAATTCGACATTCCTCACCTGGTGAACAACGCTTATGGAGCTCAGTCATCTAAATGTATGCATCTAATTCAACAGGTTGTCACCAGATGGCTTTGTTTAAACAACTTTCATGCAGTTATGATGTACAGTGCAGTATTAATAGTAAAATTAATAATTAATTAGTATAATTAATAGTATGTTGTGTAATTGTCTTCTAAGGTATTTTGCTATCTTTATGCATCGACTGATTTTTTAAAATAATTCCACATTATACATGTGTCTGTACATGGTATGAACTTTTACTGTTTTGACAAACATGAATAGAGACATTTCAGGGAGTTTCATGCCAATGAACCCACCGGGTCAAGCTGGTCTTTCGTCCTTTAGTGACAGGTACAGTGAGTGCTCCCTCTATCAGACCCCACTTACCCCCGCCCCCCTACTTAGACCAGTGGGGGGTAAGTGGGTCTGATAGAAGGAGCGCCACTTTACCACCAACTACCATGTGCAGAGCTGGTGGGCATAATAAGTAGCTTAGCACTGCCTAGAGGCCTCCTTTTTTCAAATATCATCTGCTAACGTTGGTCTACAAATGCATACACGATGGATAAGAAATAAAAATACATACCCGGTAATAAAAAGTAAATAAAAAAGTAAATTATAAAGTAAATTATAAAGTAATCAATAATAATAAATTTAAAAAATTGAAAGAGAAGACTTAAAATAAAGTTCTCTGTACATCTGCCTCTGTCTGTCTCACTCTCTCACCATCTCTCTTTGTCTGTCTCTCTTTCTCTCTCTCTCTTTCTCTCTCTAATAATGGTCAGGCAGTCTACAGCTGTCTAGTATTGATAAGTGAACTTAAATAAACTGTTGTCATTATGTTATATTTGAACTTCAGGCTCAGCGAATTGGACGAATTGACGCTTTTGTTCAGTCGACTGATAAGAATTTTCTTGTTCCAGTTGGCGGAGCCATCATTGCTGGATTCGATGCAAAAATTGTGGAAAAAATTAGCAAAATGTATCCAGGTATTCATCATTGTCATCACCATCATCATCATCGTCGTCATCATCATCATCATCATCATCATTATCATCATCATCAAATATTTTAAGCTGGATTTTTATGTAATGTTACCAGACAGTGGCCTCCAGCAATGGGGTGATTTCAAATGATCTCCAATTACATCTTTATAAATTGGGAGTTGGATTTTTTACCAGCAAGATTATTTTTAGATTTATGAGATGGCTGTTTGTTCTCCAAGCTGAGTGAGGGCATTTGAGGCCATTATTATCGGAGGGTTGTTGGAATTTCCTGATAAAAACTACAAGAAATTTTGCTTACTAGCTGTTTTTATCTTATTATTTGAAACATATATCTTGGAAAATCAAAGATAAATTATTTTAAAATGTACATTAATAAAGGTTTTGATCTTTGGAATAAAGTGAACAGGTAGTGAAGCTGTGATAGTAAGCAAAGCTGACATTAACCTCTTGATAGCAGAGTGCTCATATTAGTATGTATTCCCATTGTCCTTTATAGGTAATGGTCTATTGGCCACAGTAGTGAATTGCCTGATGTCCGCAGTGGTGAATAGATAATTTTCAACAACTGAGCAGTGATGCTTGGCTGGGAATTATGCGACCTCATTGCTGTCTTGCAAGTTTTATGCCTGGATGTAAATAGGCTAATCTAGTAGCAGCAAATATATTTCCATGTTGCATTCAAGAGGCTAATACAAGTTGGATAGGTAGAAACATCAGTATTGCAGATGCTGTGACGTTTAAGAAGACTGAATTTGGGAATAGAATGACTCTTAAGAAGGTTTTTTACTTTTTTTCAGGGTTTTTCTTTTAGTTTCTGATTTTCTTATGCAGGTCGGGCATCAGCCAGCCCCACTATAGACCTGTTCATTACCCTGCTGTCTTTGGGTTACACCGAGTATAAACGGTTGTTGAAGGAGCGCAAGGACTTGTTCGCCTACCTCCATCAACAGATGGCAGACTGTGCTCAGAAACACGGAGAGAGGGTTCTTGCTACAAAGAATAACCCGATTTCCATTGGTCAGTCAGTCAGTTATTTGTATTTGTAAATTAGAAATATTTTTATGAATGAATCTCAGTTTTTGACTTGACGTAGCCTTTCTACACTGTGTCCAGAAATAATTGGCCCCCCTAAACATTTTGTAATAACAGGTGTAAACCTACATGGAATTGCAAAAAATTTTATCTGCATGTACTGATTGTACTCACATCTGTTACTGTTAAGGATGCTACATCTCACTTGAATTAACAAAGCCGTTTAAGAAATTTTACTGTTTTCTCAAAGTGGTCAGAACTTTCATTTTACCGTTATGACTTATTTATGTGAGGCGGAAAATGACATCGTTATTGATGCCACTTCTTCTGCGTACACGTCCAACGTTTTCCAAATCCCTTAGGGTATGTGTCAGTGTTTCGGCATTTGGGTGCACAAATTTGATTTTCATAGACCCTGACATAAAGATCAATGGTGAGCAGGGTGCGATTTGTAGGGGGAAGGGGGATTTTTCCCCCACTGCCCATCTGCATCACCCCTACTGCTACATCCCCCACCACTACATCCCCCCCCCACTGCTACACTTCCCCAACAACTACATACCCCCCAAGCTCGACATATTCTCCCCCCACTGCTCCAGGTCACAAATTGCACCCTGATGGTGAGTAACTAATGAAACACGCTGCTCAAAGAGCACCTTTTGCCTGCCATTCATTCTGTGTCCAGACAATTCTTCACCTTCCAGCAGGACAACGCACCAACCCTTTGTGCTCATGATACGGTTGCACTGCTGGCAGCAGAAACGCCAGACTTCATTGGTCCAGCTCATTGGCCTCCGAATAGTCCAGATCTCAATCTTGTGGAATGCGAAATTTGGGGAATTTTGCAGGAGCGTGTCTACTGCGGCTGCCAGATTCAGAACGATGATCATCTGAAGAAGCATCTCATTGAAGAGTGGCACTATTTTTATCAAGGAATAATAATAGGACTGTAGATCAGTGGTGGGATTGACTGTGCAAATGCATCCGAGCGAAATGAGGACAGTTTGAATATCTCACTTGAACGCCTTTATTGCCCGAATTGACGTAAACGAAAAGGCAACTGGAATACTTGGGTGACTTTATTTGGAACTTAATTTCTTAGACATCTTGCATCAAATTCACACGAAACTGCTCAGTTCTGTCAGACATAGGTACCTGTTTTAGCATGTAAAATGTTATGTAATTCCATGCAGGTTTATGCCTGTTATTACAAAAAGTTTGGGGGGGGGCAGTTATTTCTGGACACAGTGTATAGTACTGCATAATTTGTATGTTGGCAGTACTTGAACCCACTGCCATTTGCTTGCATGGCAAGATCCTACCACTGCTCCACCGCGCTCCATATAACATGCAGGGTCACTGTTCCACTGCGCTCCATATAACATGCAGGGTATATGGAGCGTGGGGGAGCAGTGGTAGGAGATTGACCCTTGCATTGGCTTTGCTGAATGCTTCTGATTTGAAGTCAAGCACGGAGAATATAGAAGCAAACCTACTAAAGGAAGACCATAATGTGAATGAAAGAATGAGTGAAACATAGTGGTTCTCACACAGGGCAGATCCTACACTGTACCTCTCTATACCCTGTTGTTATTATTATTATTATTATTATTATTATTATTATTATTATTATTATTATTATTATTATTATTATAATTATTACAGTATATTTTACCTGCCATAGTATATTTATTTTAGCAGTTTCTGCCTTCATTATTGCTTAGGTATCACTCTAAGTTCTGTTCCCCCTGAAACTGCCACTGGGCTCGGCTCAATGCTCTTCATGAGGTCCATATCAGGGGTGCGGTGAGTACAGTTGTCGATGCAGTAATAACTATATAAATAACTATAACATAATTTTTAAGGATTTTAATGATTCAATGGGATTTTAAAATTTATTTCAATGATCCTTGTTAACTGCAGGCTGTCAATCTCTAGTGTTTGAAGTATTTGTTGTAATTTTTTTTGTAGCCCCACTCCTAGTTGCTTGCTTAAGTGGCCAGATTATTTACAGTGAAACCTTGATATCTTGCCCCTTCTTAAACTGATTTTTTCCATAGAATTTGCCAGCACAGACATTGACGAGATAAAACTGTTTCACTGTACTTTCAACTGTCTATTATTCTTTTATTCCATTACTAGGGTTGTGGCCAGAGGCGTGGTACAAAACGTCGCTGGTCATGAGTTTCGTGGTTTTGGTTCGCACTGTAACAACTATCCTTGCAACTACCTTACGGCAGCCGCTGCAGTCGGTATAACAAAAGCGGATGTGGACCTATTCGTTAAGCGGCTCGATAAGGTTCTCGCAAAGCCCAACAGGCTTCATCCAGATGGAGACAAGGAACCAGTACCGGGAAATGACGTAACTAGTGATGATAAAAACGAACAACTTTCCGCCACAGTTGATCAGACCCTGTGTGCAGAACAGGCTGATGCAACCATTGGCGCAAAGCTGGTCAGAAAAACGGTCGTGTCCTAATTTCTCGACAAAAAAACGTGTTGGCTGGAGCATTTTAATTTTTTCCCTTGTCAGACCTGTGATGACATTTTTGTTTGCTTGTCGCAGTTTTCAGTTTTTAGGAAATTAATGAAGTAAAGTAAAGTACAAGTGATGACCTTTTTTTACTTGTCAGAGTTCAGGTTATTAAAGAAGTAAAGAAGCACAATGAACATGTGGTGACTTTTTTATTTAGCATTTTTGTAGGCAAAAAGACACTGAAGACACGACCTTTCCAAAAAAACACCCATGTCAGGAGATGAGGACATGGGCTGTAGTTTGCACCCCATGAATGCAAGTTCAGCGTCATAGCCAATGTTTTCACCATTTGATATTTACATCAGTTACCTTATATTTGCTACTAATTTGATGCATGTGGTGTTTATGAATCAAGCAATAATTCTGCAAGAAACAAAGCCAATTTTGTAAGCTTCAACTTGTCTGAGAATCTTGGCCGCACTGTATAATTGTGTTTGTGCTTCAACTGCAAAATTAAATATGATGTTCTGTAGGAAGAAGTGTTTCCGAATTTTCGTTATAGTTAGATTTATTACATTATGTTTGGGATTCTTACCATTTGCGTAGGCACGTGGAATGATGGCATAGATTGGGACAAGCCCCCTTTTCCCTTTTTCGGTTGTGATCAGTTGTGAGATTTGTGCAAAACAGACGAGAGACATTTCTAGAGGGTAATAATAAAATTATGAGTTCAAATGGTTTAGAAGGTATCCTGTCGGGGCCCTTTGGAACGAATGTTTTTTTTAGCAGAGGTGCATTTCGTTGTCTATTTCAGGCTTCAGTCTATTTGGTAAATTGAGATGTTTTTAGCTGTTCCTCCTTACGAATCCCACGCATGAGGTGAGCTGCAGAGCTAAAGTCAAAGCTAATTTAACTGTGAAAATGTCCTTTCATAGTATTTAATAAGGGCCTGTCCATCAATTACGTCAACAATTTAGGGGGGTTGAAAAAGTTTGACAGTTGTTGACAGGAGAAGGGGCAAGAGAAGTTGACGTCGACTATTTCGCTTTTTACAAATAATCAAAAAATAGGAAATTTCATGGAATATTACTTATTATAATAATAATAAAAAAGCATAGTAAAAAGGTCATTACCACCACATTTTGACACTCTATGAGCAAAAAAGGAGAAAAATGATCATAACCGCAAAAATAATAACCTTGTTATTGGGACCTGTCATTGATTTTTTTTTTGGGGGGGGGGTCCAACAGTTTTGACGTAATTAAAGGGGGTCACTGACAGTTGTTGACAAGGGGGGGTCAAAAATTGCCCAAAAATTGTTCACATAATTAATGGACAGCCCCTAACGTGGAACCAGTTAATAAACGTAGTAAAGAATGTACCGTTTATTACATATGTGTTCTGTCATGTGTTTTGTCTTATTAAATATAAGAATTATACGAAACACCGCAGGTAATCCAACATGTTTAAAAGACGCTACTGAGTACTGACTATCTTTGACAACTCATAGGCGAGTGTTATCTTTACTATATTTATGATTCTTTTTCGTATCGCGCGATTACTTCGGCGCTATTTTGTCGGGATTTGTGGAGCTTTTTTATCGGCGCTATCTTGTCTTGCGCTATTTTGACTGGACACCGTACTGCAGCCATAGCTTTTGCCTTCCAGGAGGCGCAGTGCACTCACTAAATTTTTCCTGGGGTGCAGCTGCACCCCCAGTTCTGACGGGCCTGTAGCCTGTATGAAACCGAAATCCATTTTAATTATCCTCGCGTTCACAATTAATTTTAAAAATTACGTTATCAATTTGAACAATTTTGTTTTAGACTGACACATTCCACTCTTACCGATGTCGATTCCTTTTTAAAAAATCGCATTTAGAATTATAATCTACGAAATGCTACTGTAACCAGTGGCGGCTCCACCGGGGGGCCAGAGGGGCCCGTGCCCCCTATTGACTGCCTGGCCCCTCAGTGGCCCCCCCAGTTGGAACCATATACTTAATGCTAGTATGCTACATACATGAAACAACAAATGGTTGGCCCCCATGATTAGAAGTTGCCCCTCCCCAACGGCCCCCCACTTGCCAAATCCTAGAGCCGCCACTGGACCCTACACTTAATGCTACATACATTAAACAACAAATGATTGCCCCCATGATTAGAAGTTGCCACCCCAACGGCCCCCCTCCTCCACTTGCCAAATCCTAGAGCCGCCACTGACTGTAACCACGTTTGACTGTAATTGTACAAATGAAAGGAAGGCGGCATAATTGCTATGATTAATGGGGCGTAAATTCCAGTGTTTATTCTAGCCACCTAGACATTGGAGGGGGTGTTTAAAATTTGTGGAGAACAGACATTGGGGAGGTCATACTACTTGCCAAAATGCCAAAATTAGGGGAATTTCAAACTTTGGGGGAAACTCCCCCAGAGAAGGCCTAGAATAAACACTGCGTAAATTCGTTAGCATGTAGGCCTAATCGATTAGGCCTAATCGCTGTTGTTGATCAGACGCGTGTTTGGGGTTCGATAGTGGTGACTTGCGTAGGCCTGCGCTTCTCTTTGCAGAACGCCGTTACCATACCAGACAAGATGTAACGTATCGTGGTACGGTAGGTTGTTTCGGTACTTATGGTGTAACGGTCGCCGAGTTCTTCTTTGACGGCCAAAAGAAACGGCTCCTCGATTCGCTACAGTCAAGAGAACACGGCCAATTAAAACCTGTTGTATTGGCTGCTGAAATAATTAATCTTCTACAGACGATAACCACCCGCTAAAAACCGGACGAACTCGTGAGCAAATGGCCAAACGCTAAGCAACTTGCATCGCTCGCTTTAAACGCGGTATTTTAGCCAGGCCTGTTAGTGGGAGATCCCCCCAAACCCTCAAAATCCCCAAAAATTGGCACTGACAAATGTTTGCACTGAACTAGGGACCTAGGGCTATGTCTCTTCCCCTCCAGCCAGGTCAATCCCTCCCCAAGACCTGGAGTCTGGATAAAACACTGCTTTAAAAAGATACGCGATAATGTGATAGAGAAATAGGTGAATAGGTAATAGATGCTGTATATTGTGGGCAGATACACGTAGATAGATACTATAGATAGATTGTATCATTGTAGATAGATAAATAGGTAGATACTGTAGATACACTATGTTCAATTTAACTAAGTACAAGCAGGGTGCGATTTGTGACCTGGAGAAGTGGGGGGAATATGTCGAGCTTGGGGGGTGTAGTTGTTGGGGAAGTGTAGCAGTGGGGGGATGTAGTGGTGGGGGATGTAGCAATAGGGGGATGCAGTTGGACAGTGGGGAGAAAATCCCCCTTCCCTCATACAAATCGCGCCGAGTACAAGCAAACGTTATTCATAGACTCGAATCCAACACGAAAACCTATGGACTAGCGCCTTGAAAGTTTCACGGCATCGGTTGAATGAGGGGCGGATGCCAGCCTTGAGACCTTCCTGTCCATCGAGTGAGCACCTGATGTACTCAACCGCACCTGAGTCGATTGGGGAAGCGAAGCACCTTGAGCAGAAACAACTTGGAAACAGATGTTTGACACCTGGACGCCGCAATTCGTTAATCGCCTACGATTAAAGCAGCTAATGCTCCAATAACTTCAAAAATAAAAGCGCTATATAAATCCACGAGATTTTGCTTACTTACGCACTCTCGGTCTAGTTAGGTAACCAATGGACCATCGTGTCCCCACACCCCAAGTTAATTGGACCAATAGAGATTAATGGATTGCGCGTGGAGAATCTAATGAAAAATTGCATAACATGTCTCGTAACGATTTTAGAGTGGAAGTATATTGTGTAGGCCTAATGCACTGTTCCACGAAATGTAATCGATGGGTTTTTTGCTCGTCATGTGGGATCGCAGCTGTTTCTATGGACCTTCATTCGAGGAAATCTGCAAAACAGTTTCGACGAAATTGGAAATGGAAAAAATCCATGATAATCGTTCCACGCTTCCAGAGGACAACGCCTGGATAGGCCTAATAATGTCTGGAAATTCCAACTAGGCCTACCGGGAAAATGTCGGAAAGAGACAGAGAAAGAGACAGAAACACAGACATACATACAGACAGACGGAAAAAGTCTGATTGTTTTCTGGAATATACTCGTAAATTAGTCACAACAACGTTTCTGAGTAACCACGACGATTTAATTAATGTAACGGCGACCAGAGCAGGAGATAAATATGATGGATGGATGCAGTGTTTCATCCAGGCCTGCTAGGAGGGGATTGCCCCTCCAAACAAAAAAATCCACGCGATAAAGTCCCAGCACTGACCAGTGGCGGTTCCAGAAATTCGTGGGGAGGGGTGAATTTTTTTTGAAGTTGGTGAGGGGCATGACGCGATTTGTAGGGGAGAAAGGGGGGAATCTTCCCCCCACTGCCCAACTGCATCCCCTACTGCTACATCCCCACCACTACACCTCCACTGCTACATTTCCCAACAACTACATCCCCCCAAGCTCGACATATCCCCCTCCCCCACTGCTCCAGGTCACAAATCGCACCCTGGTGAGGGGGATGAAAAGTGTGAAGAAGAAAAACAAGAAAAAAGAGAAAAAGGTCATTGTTAGCAGTGTTTTGCCCACTAAATGTTAAGAAACCTTACCAAAAAAGGCCGACAAGCAAGAAAAAGGTCATTTGCAGTATTTTTCACTAAAAATGTTTAACTCACCGGAAAATAGGATGACAAGCAAAAAAGGTCACCTGGAACCCCGGTGGGGGATGCATCCCCAGTCACCAACATGGTGGAACCGACACTGGCACTGACATAAATTTTTTTCATCGAACTGTGTCTCTTCCCCTCCAGTCAAGTCAATCCCCCCAAAGACCTGGAGTCTGGATAAAACACTGGATATATGTATGTATGTATGTATGTATGTATGTATGTATGTATGTATGTATGTATGTATGTATGTATGTACATGTATGTATGTATGTATGTATGGATGGATGGATGGATGGATAGCTGGTACGGATGGATGCATGCATGGATGGGTGGATGATGAACAGACAGACAGACAGACAGACAGACAGACAGACAGACAGACAGACAGACAGACAGACAGACAGATAGAAAGTCAGAATGGTTTGTATGCATATAGGCCTAAATCTTCTGCGTCCAAGAGACGTTAATTACTGTAGATATATTTCCCTGTGCATTGCGTGATCTGCTTCTGCAGCGGTAAAAGCTTCGCATCTGTAATTGCAGTTTTTGTAGCGTTAATTACAGCATGAGATCTCAGATGTCGGTTCCGAAAGCCTTTAATCTTTCCTCGTTACCTGAAGGCCTATTTGAATAGAGGTCCTATTTTTAAAAAAATAAATCACTTGACTCGGCAAGCGTCTGTTTCTTTGCACTGGATAATAGACTTTTTAAGCAAAAGATTTGAAGGATAAGGATCTAGTAATGAATTAATTGCATATGTGTGTATATATGCGTGTGATATATATATATATATATATATATATATATATATATATAATATATATATATATCACATTGTGTATATGATTATACGTATAGGCCTATATTTATATGTCAAATATTCATTTTGAAGGAGACAAGAGAAGACATTTTCGATAATTTGCAATTTTCTTCCAGATTCCTAAATTTCTTACAAAAATTGAGCTGAGACTTTACTGAAAATGCTGATTGTTTATTAATTTATTAATATCATTATTATTATACATGTACCGCCGTCCCTAAATTTTAAACAGCATTTTCAATTTCCAAACAGAAGCCATTTTGTTCTCGTTTTCATTAATAAAACCTGTCTAAAAGTCGTCCGTAACACAAGGGCAAAATACTGTAGAACTTCGTCATAACCTGCTTTGCGGGTCTGTAAAATTTACTAGTATGTTAGGCCTTTATCAGAGATATGTTATATCCAATAGGTGCCTACCATCCAAACAATATTGTAGCGCACCGCACGGGACCGTACATTGCGGTACGTTGCAACCGAGTACACGCCAGAGATGTTCATGGGTCCATTTTTTAGAACCCAATCCAACCCAACCCATCAACTCTTCAAACCAACCGAACCCATGCAAGGCGTAGCGACGAGGGGGGAATATCGGCATATATATACCCCCCAGTCCACCTTAATGTTTTTTATGTGATTTACACGTGGTTATATGTGGTTTATATGGTTTATGTGGTTTATAGTTAAGATTTACACCCACCCAAAATATTTATACACTCCCAAATCAAATTCCTGGCTACGCCCCTGAACCCATGCCGACAATAGGTTTACTTGACCAAACCCAACCCAACCCACTGTAATACATTACAGTTTCTTAAACCATGACTTATTTTCTGACCCAACCCAACCCACCATTAATATGGAAAAGTCTGACCCAACCCAATCCAACCCAACCCAACCCATGGGTTAACCCAACTCATGGACATTTCTGGTACACGCTATATAACCGAGTCATATAACGAAGTTCTACTGTAGGGCTTTCTCTATCGCGGTGACGCCATGCTCACCCAAAACATTGCAGCGTCGAATGTGCAGATTCGGCGACAGTGCGACTGAGCAGACAACTCCAGCAGCCGATCGACAAAGTCGATGTCATCGAAATTAACAATTGCCTCGTCAATGGTGCAGATAACTTTCAGGGCGTGGTCTTCGAGGGTCTTGCTCGAACGGAGATCGAAAACCGTCTTCAGATCTTTCAGGTTCGCAAAAAGAAGTCGAAGTTCGGCGTTCGTTTCGAAAAGTCTGACGAAGACGACGAAAATCAAAATTCCAATCTCCTTTGTTACGCAGTGAAAAGCGCGAAGTTCAAAACCGATTTACTGCTTTGATTTATTAATCTATGAAACAGTGTTTATTCTAGCCACCTTGACATTGGGGGATTTTGAAATGTGGGGGGGGGCAAGGTCTGAGTCTCCACACTTGGGGGTGGGGGAATTTCCATCCCCCAGCCAACATATAAAAAATTGGGGGATTTTAAAACTTTTTTGGGGAGAGGGTTCTCCCCAGAGAAGGCCTAGAATAAACACTGTCTATGAAACGTTATAAGTCATGGCGAAAAGTAGAGGGCGTGACAGCTGGGATATTTTTACACCCCCTAACACCCCTCAACACACCCTCAATCTGAGACCGACACCCCACCCCAACACCCCACCCCCCATCTGAGAGCCGGATTACCTACTTTTTCGGCAGGGCACCCCCAGAATATACCGACACCCCAAATTGATAATCCTAGAAATAATCCTGGGTGACAGTGGTTTTCAACATAGAAGAAATCCTAATAAACCAATTGAAAAACAGTTATCATTGCTATTGCTATTAGGGGCCGTCCATAAACTCATAAAGTACGTCACGCCATTTTGGACAGTTTTTGATTCCTCTACTGTCACAACTTACAAGTTCACAATTTACAAATCTCGGACTCCACTTTAAAGCGTCGTCCGTGAATTATTTCACACAGGTTCTCTATTTAATATATCTGAGTTTCTCGTTCCAATTTCAGCAGAGAAACACGGAGACGTTCAGCTTCCGACAATGACGACGCATGTAACTGAGATTTAAAATTCCATGTACATTGTACACAGCACAACATAATTACTATTACACCATTTACATCTTCGGCTAGAATAGTCCTACATTCACCAGAAGAGAGTGTAGGCCTACAATATAATTATCTCTGCTAAGCGTACCTGACAAATATGTTGATTGCGGTCACAGTCATGTTTCTATTGATTGCCTTCCAAGACTTGCAGAGACCGTACAACTGGCGGGCGTCCAGCGGACATCGCTTGTCCGGAACTAGGGTTCCGTCGTAGAATGCCGTCTGGATCGAGTCCGGTGACCTTACCGTCGGCTTTACTGCACGCGTAACGGACTCGTCCGATATTTTCGTCGACACACCCGAACACCGCAAACTCGATGCGCATCCCATCGATACGACAACGGAGAGCTTTTTAAACTAAAACAATAGACTTAATTACAGAACAATGTTTTGATGACGATAAGCGTGGTTTAGCTGTTTGCGAGCGTTGTCAGAATGCTTATGGTCTAGACGAGCGGTCTGATCTAGTCATGTAAGCAAGTAAGTAAGTAATAATCATCGAACGGATCAAAAATTATCGCTGCCTCCCTATCTTAAATCGTTCTCCGTGATCCGCCGAGTACATTCGCTACAGGTGCTTTTATCTGTCCGTCAAAGGACGGTCTAACACTAACACGATGCATGAGCATTGTGCGACAGCCGATCGGTAACGCTGCACGCAGTCAGGCCACGAGACAGACAGACAGACAGACAGACAGACAGACAGACAGACAGACAGACAGACATGTCATGACAGTGGCGGTTCCAGGTTTTCTTGGTGGGGAGGAATGAAATTAATTAATTAATTAATTAATTTAAATTTCACACAGGCTTACTTGGCCTCCTAAACCACTTAAAATCACATTATTATTATTATTAATTCATAGGAAGGTTGCTGGGGGCGGGGATGAAAATACGAGGTGGAAATCAATAAACTTCGCCGAAAAAAGCGGACAAAAGGGAATTTTATCTCTAATTTTACTACACCACCGAAAAATAGGCTGACAAGCAAAAAAGGTCATCCGCAGTTTTTTCTCCGTAGTTTTACTAGACTTTTACCCAAAAAATAGGTTTCACAAGCAAGAAACGTAAAGTAAATCCGGTGGCGGAGATGCATCCCCACTCATCCCCCACGTGGAACTGCCACTGGGTCATGAGTTCATTCCTTTCAAAAGCGCTTAGATGCGTCCACGGGGTAAATCGGATGTTTAGTGCGTTTCATAGACGACAGAAATATTATAAAACCGCTTCCCTATTTGACATTGGACTACGGAAAGGCTATTGTTACAGTAGGTGTATGCAATGGATATGCAAAAAATTAAGTGGAGCGATGAAACGAATTAAAACCACATTTTCTTCTGTCTCCATATTCATTGCGTCAAAATGTTATAGAATTGTCAATATATCCCGTGTCAGTTTTATTTTAGAGCGTTCGAAATGCCACAACAAATGGTGAGCCATTTCAAACAACACTATACGCAGTCTTTCAAAAATCTATTCTCTGTCAAATGGCTACAAAGTCCATCGAGAGATGAGCCGTGTCTTAAGCAAAAACTGCAACCAGCTCATTAATATTGTTTGAGTCTACTCTGAATTGTTTTTAAAAATATAAAATGACAGATGTGGCGGATAAACGAAAGTTGGTATAGAGGACTGTATGAGTGACAGTGGCTTAATAATAATAATAATAATAATAATAATAATTATTATTATTATTATTATAATTATTATTATTATTATTATTATTATTATTATTGAGATTTATCCATAATTGGAAACTGTTCGCTAGTTTATCAAAGAATTATAGGTCTAATAGCATTCTAAGATGAAGGTTTTCTTCTAAAAATAAATTCCCTTATTCGCTTTGCAATGAGACGCAATTGTCCCTTTCTTCCCTGAAAACGTTTCCTTTTCGAAAGAATTCCACGAAAACCGATCACTTCCGTAGCAGCATCCTCAGAATCCGATCTCGAAGTCCCTGCCCCAGAGCCGCCTGTTGTCGAGAGTAGTATTCCTAAAGATGGCGGCGATGAGATACAGCAGACAACTGCAACGTCTTGGTCATAATGGTCGCACGTTTTGAATCCAGTTTCGCCGAAATCGAAGCCAGATTCACAGCCGTGGTTCGATCCTGTACGCGAGAAGAATCTGCGAAGACATCGGTGGTTGCTGTAGACCTGTGAATCTGGGGAGTTTTTGACTGTCGATGGTGCAGTAGAGCCTGCAGCGTGCGACTCAAAGGAGTACCGGAAGAGGGAACCGCCGTCGATTTCCAGTTCACTCCGGTAGTCTCGACGCAACGCCGTTGGCAGCGTGTACTTCTCAAGGATAAGTTCCGGTGTCAGTCTCTCCCACTCCTCGTGATGACGATTGTTGTCGCAAGGTGTCGACGCCGCTGACGTCACGAAATTATTGTCTTTTGGAATTCTGCATTCTGAAGAAGAAGAAAAAGAAGAATAAGAAGACAGCACCGAAATGTGTCACCATAGCAGAACAGGATAGATTTATTACTTATACCCAGGCCTGAGGAGAGGGAGGTGCATCCGGTATACATTGTTTCGGGTTCCACGGAGCTCAAAGTGGCTCGTGTTACCGCCGAGAGGGAAGGGGGAACAAATGCACAGGGGCCCGGGCCGGTCACTTATTAACAACATCCTGTAAAAGACTAACAAGCAAAAAAGGTCAGCAGCAGTTTTCACACTTATTAGGGACACGTGGCCCCTTCTGCGCTGGGACCCGGAATTTCTCTCGGCGGGCCTGCATATGTCCTGCCAATATCCGTTTTAGTCAAATAAATAAGAGTCATGCCGGTAATATGGTAATTTAATTGACCCAACCCAACCCACCGTAATACATTACAATTTCTTAAATCATGACTTATTTTCTGACCCAACCCAACCCACCATTTATATGGAAAAGTATAACCCAACCCAACCCATTGGTTAAGCCAACTCATGGACATCCCTGGTCTAGACCCTACGTCTGAACGCTAGTATTCACACAGGCTTAATATTAACCTCCTAAACCACTTAAAATCACATTATTATTATTATGGTGATGTAATTTGCAAAGAACTTGAAGACACATTTATTTGCGACTTCTTATGAATGTTAATATGTACAGCGCCTTTGACTTTGGCAGACGCCATTCGTACGGCGCTATATAAATTGTCAAGATGATGATGATGATGATAATGATACTACTACTACTACTACTACTACTACTACTACTACTACTACTACTACTACTACTACTACTACTACTACTACTACTACTACTACTACTAATAATAATAATAATAATAGCAAAAACCAAACGAAATTTTAGGTAACAAAATATGAATATAGACTTCAATGTGCCAACAACTTCTTGACGTCGCTTTTTTCTAGTAAAGTTTTAAAGCTTCAAAATGGCGATGCGTCCGCAGTGTATTTATCAAACTATAGCTATCCACTTCAGCGGAGTTTTGTAACATACCGCGACCCTGCAAACTTATTGTCAACTAAAATTGGATAAAACACTATTTAGTTTTAATATAAGCCGTGTATGAAGGATTGCAGTCTTACAAATTTCTTAATACCCAAACCTAGCCTACTTGCAACTTTCAAGTCTTGTGACATTGTGGTCAGTGGCGGTTCCACGTAGGGGATGAGTGGCGATGCATCCCCCCATCGGACTTCCGTACTTACTGTTTTTTTTTGCTTGAGAAACCTATTTCTGGGTAAAAGTCTAGTAAAACTAACTACGAATGACCTGCGAATGACTTTTTTTGCTTGTCAACCTATTTTTCGGTAAAAGTATAGTCAAATATTAGGGAAAAATTCCCGTTTTTACCCTTTTTGGCAAAGTTTATTGATTTTTTCTTCTATTTTCATCCCTCACCAACTTTCTATGAATTCGTTTCATCCCCCACCAAAAATCCTGAACCGCCACTGATTTGTGGTATTGGTTAGAAAATGACACGTTTGGATCTAATTTCGCGCTTATCCGCTACCCATTAGATCAGTAGCAGTGGTTCTCAAACTGGGGTCCGCGGTTCCATAGGGGACCGCCAAGCCGTTTCAGGGGGCCGAAAAGAGATTACTTTCTCAAGATATCTCACCAACACAAAACACATTGATAGCTTCAGCCTGTAAGAGTGCTGATTCCATGGCATCGAATTTAAATTTGCTGACTAATACTTGCAATTTTCTGATTAAATAGTTGATTGATAAAATAAGTAGCATACGTGTTAATTACAGCTAATTCAAATTCAAATTTTATTTGAATCATCGCGAATCATCACAAACATTTCTATGGGACCACCACGCAAGAAACCCTAAAAAGTTTGAGAACCGCTGCATTAGACTGAGCAATCCGACCCACGTACTGTTGTGTGGCGACCCACCGTTTGAGAAACACTGCGCTATCCCGTTGCATTAGAGTTACATTTACTTTGTATAAAACATCTTACGTCTTATTGTGTCTGAAGCTTGATTCCAGGCTGAATGGTAACGTTGACCGACCGACCGCCGATTCCAGGCCTCAAATGTCGGAGGACTTGGTGTTAAAGTTTGTTGATTTCTGCCATTGGAGTTCGAGGATTCGAACGAAGATGACACAGACCCACGGTTATTCGATTTCTTCGTCGAAATCAATTTGGTCGACATATTACTATTAGCTGGTCAAAACACAGTTTTGCGTAAGACCTCATCGAACATACTGTAATACTACTAGCACGTATGTGACTGGAAAGGGACTTTAAGCGGTTGCTTTAAACCATCCCCGCATTGGCTCGTCAGCATTCCTGTCTAGCCTAACACAGAGCCTACTGTAGGCCCTATTACCTAGCCTATTACTAGCCAAACTCAATTCTTTATCCTTCGCATAACTATTCAGAACAACCAACGAAATGGAATCTGGAGATAACATTATCGCTATAACAAACTCCTGCAAGATTATTCGCGACATTGTATAGATCTCAAACGTTTACTTGTTGTCGATTGGGCTCCGTGCGCGAAATGAAGGATAAAGTTCAACCGTCGTATTTTCAGAACGTCCGATCATAATTCATTCGGTCGAAAAGTTGAGATTGTCATCTGTTCTCTATTCTTAGTTCAAATGCCTAGTTTCAATTTATTATTCTGAACCTTCCCCTCTTGGGTGAAGCAGGTTACTTTAGAGAAGCACCCGTCAAAAGACACTGCATGAGCGTCTAATCCTACTTACCTTACCCAGGACCGGGCTCAGCGCAGCTGTGCTGCCCCTCCTCCGGGTCTCCCAGCATGGGCGCCCGCACGTTGGGACAAAAGGGGCACTTGCCTCCCTAGAAAATGCAATGCAAATCTATTTTTGCAGCTAACTATATTTGGGCTTTTAATCAATATTTTCACACTTAAACAATACTGTACAGTGTACATAAAGTGAAACGTGAAAAACTTAACCTTGACTAAGAACTGTGGAATTGAACGTCTTGAAAACTACTGTATATTAACCGTGACCAATGTGTTTTGCCATCCCGTGGAAAAATTTCTGTGGGCGCCACTGCCTTCAAAAACGGAGAATATGGGGTACTGTTTAATCTAGACTCTGGACTCCGGGAGGAAACTGGCAAAGCCGGGGGGAAAGCCGGGGGAAATCAGCTAGGGCTGAAATTAGTTGATGTAGTATGCCAAAATTTTCGTGTGAGTTTGAAATTTCCGGGGAAAGAGCAATTCCCCCGGAAACGGCCTAGATCAAACCCTGATATGGGTGGGGGGTGTAGCTAAAAATACAAAACAGTTATTCTTTGGATAGGCCGCCGGATTATGACATACAATAATTGCGGATTTGGAGGTTCCTGTGACCGGCCCTTACCCCCAACGCGTGTTGCAAAACGTGCTAGCTTGTGTCATTTCAAGTAAGTAAGTAAGTAAAATTTCGTAAATTTATATAGCGCTTTGTAAGTAGTACAGCAGTAGCTGCTTATTCTTGTGCGCTTAAATTGGCATGGTTCATTCGCTATAGGCTATATCACGTCTTACAACCTTAAAAGACGTAAGTTAAATTATTCTTTAACTAGATGAATATTAATACTTTACCTATAAACTAAAATGCAAAGACTTCGCAAACAAAGTAGAAGTATTTCGAAAAATGTGTAAACGTTAGACGTTTATTTAAAAACACTGCCTAAGATTAATTATAATATTATGTTGCTTGCACATTTCGGTCGATAATTAATTATAGTCATTCGAAGTTTCTAGTAGTAAGAAACTTTAAAGAGAACAATATTTCACAGCGAGAGTTCATTTTGACTAATTAATTATTAGTCGTTCTTAACTGGAGGTACTCGTACCCCTTGGGGTACTTGAAGGACGCTGTGGGGGTAATAAGTATTATCCGGAAATAGTCTGCTTTAAAGACTTACTACTACAATTTACTCTGTAGACATTTTTGTACTAAATTAGAAATTCTAAAGAAATATCACACTTCTCGCTTGTGCACAGTCTATGACAGATGTTTGATTTAGCTTATAATTTTAAATTATTGAGGAGCATAAACTTTTGTCCTGGAATAAGGTATGCGGGTAGGGGTACTTAGTTCTCTTATACCTGTTTCAGGGGTACGTAATCATAAAAAGGTTAAGAACCAGTGGACTAATAATACAATGGTCACTAATACAATATCGACCTTACAGCGTTTCACAATACTTCGATACATAAAACCTGACAATAGAACCGACAACAGTCGCGAAGTGCATCGGTATTTGAAGTGACTATTGTCTCAGGGCCGTTTCTTAATTAAGGCTAATAAAGAAAACTATCGACTCTTTCGATCGATTGTCACGCGCAGATCAGTCTTATACAATTCAATTATTGTCGATTATTATCAGTCAAAGACTGCTCATTAGCATCGACTATTGAGTTTTGATCGGTTGTATTTCAAACGAATTGAAGACAATGAGTAAGACGTGGATAAGTTTAAGACAGTGATGGATTTTTAAAAAATTCAGCGTTGTTTCACGAATTGCGTTCATTTTCAAATCATCCAATCCAGGATATGTCTAGTGAGGGAGGGTTTGTGGAAACTCCCTCTTTTTCCTCTTCCGATGGCCTTAAGAAATATTGTACGAAGACTTCATTACCTCAGCTGATAATTAAGCATTATCCAAACCATTGACATGGCCACGAGGGGTACACCGGGGGCCCGGCCCATATTCGGGCAGGGACCGGTTGTGAGGTTCGTCCAAAATCGGTGAGTAAGTATTGGGGGGAGGGGGTAGGAGAAGTATCAGATCAAGGAGAACGCACTAAACTTCAAAGCACTTGAGACGACGAAATTTTTTGATCGTGAAGATATTTGGGCCGAAAATGTCGATGTGCCCCCTACTCTGGAATCTTGGCTACGCCACTAATCCAACGCAAATTTTCACCTCGTTGACGCTGATTAAAAATGGAAATAGTTAAAAAGTTGTCAAGACGTTTGAATTCAGGTATGAAGCAACAGGTGTAGTTGGTATTTTAATTTTTCGTGTGTTCCAATGCAATACGATCACAAACTTCGCCAACACCATTACTATATTACAATTAACATCAGTCGATGGTCGCTTCAGAGTAAAAATCATAGTAGGAAATATTGTCACGTCTTGCTACGCCAGACAGCAGTTTTCGCCTATTAGTAACTTATCTTGAGTTGATCGCCTTTATTATCATCTTAATACCAAAAAGTATGTCATAGACATAGAAAGCGCACTGTTATCCAACGTTAGGTCAAGAATTCATATTACAATACATAGACAATCGAGACAATGAAAAACCGAAGACAATGAAAAACTGTTATCAGCATCTGCATGGTCTGAGATTGTTCGATTGAGCATGACTATCAGAAGGACACCAGACTAAAATTCGAACCGCTCCGACGAGGTCGAGTTAACTGCACCGAAGCAGGTACTTGGATCCAGATTGCCTTTTATGTTTCATTGTTTAGCGAGAGGTCACGTAGGCAGTCTATTCGTGTATAGGACATCCGCCGTCTTTAAAACGCCCGGTGCAATCACGAAGCCGCTTGACAGCGTCAGACCCGAAGAATAATGCCTGATGCTATACTGTAGAGTCTACGAGAACAATTACCATAGTTTCCCGTAGACAGACATATAATATCTTATTACCAGATTAATACTAGAAAATCGAATCAGTTGGTGTGTTAGGATTATTAACTTAAAAATGGACGCTGTGCATCGACTTGTAGTCATCTTGATCGTAGAATTAGCGTCCGCGTTCCTTCTTGGAGCTGATGGATACTACAATGGATCGCCCAACCAAGCAGCAGTCTGTGATCATCTGCTTCCCGAACACGAAGGTTCCTTACCACAGGTATCCAACTCACCTTACGAGGTCCTAGTCAACGGAATGCCTGGCAACGAATCGCATGACGCCACGCAAAGTCTCACCGGTGTGTGAACTTTTATAACTTTTATATTAAAAAGTCGACGAGATACAGTATCATTGAACAGCATGATGATGATGATGATGATGATGATAATAATAATAATAATAATAATAATAATAATAATAATAATAATAATAATAATAATAATAATAACGGGTTTAAGAGTGGCTCGATAGGATCTGCCCTGTGCGAGAATCACTATATTCCATCCGGTCGTTCATTCGTTCACATTATGGTCTTGCTACAATTATTGACAAGATCTGGAAAAGTAAAGCAATAAGCATCGAAGCAAAAATGAAAATACTCGAAACCCGAGTCTTCCGTAACGTTTCACATGAATGCGAAACAAGCAGCAGGAAACGAATCACCAAAAGAATTGGAAAGAAAAAATACTAGCATTTGAACGAAAATATTATACTGTAGGAAAATTCTAAGGATTGAATTGGCCGAAAAAGATCACAAACGAAGAGATATACACAGGAGAATTCAGCCAAAATAAACCATGCTGCAAAGAATAAAACGAAGGAAACTCCATCCATTTGGGCACATATTATGCAAAATTAAGGAGGACAGAAAGATCAAAGCTCTAATGTTTGGAATAATGGTGTATGACAATAAGAAAGGAAGACCACACAAGGACTGGTGTGTTGATATGAAGGAGTAGTGTGCCCGTGGCTACGCCATTGGCTGAGACAGTAATTTAATTTGGGAGAATAAATTGTCGAATAATTTACTAATTATAATTACGGATACTAATTATTGTTTTAGTAAGAATTTCCGGAAAAGATGGACAGCCGTTCATCGGGTTTCTCCTTCAGGCTAGGCAGTACACAAACGAGTCACTGTATACGATCATCGGAAGCTTCGACACCCCGTCTGGCACTAAGCAGACCTGTCAAGTCAGTGGGATCGAACATAATCAAATCAAATCAAATCAAAGCAATAATTTCCGTAACGTCTTAACATTAATGACGCGCTTTTCATCATTCGATGGTGAATCATATAGTTCAAATCTTTATCCGGACCAGATGACAATTTTCGAATTTGCAAGGGCGTACCTAGGGAATTAAGGGCGGGAAGCTAGCAGAGTGGTAACAACGCTGGACGATGGAGCAGAAGGTCGCGGGTTCAACTTCCGCAGGAACCCTATGGCCGACTCAGCCTTCTTTCGCCAGATGGCGATGGCAAATTAGTAGCGGATTAATCCGCGGAGTAGGCCTAAAGAGGCGCGTTGCATGAGAACACTGGCCCCCGTATCATGTAACTTGCACCAGTCGCCTGGCTGGGGGGGCCTTGGTAACGGAAATCAGCGCCGCCCTATGAGCCTTGCGGTTAGCCTTGAGAGCTCGGGAAAGTCTTTACTTACTTACTTAATTACTTACCTAGGGAATTTGGCGCCCATGACAGAGGGTAAGAAATTTAGATTAGCAGCTAACACTAACAAAGCATTGATTGTGACAAGTCAGGGCATTTCATTGACGCAATATTAATACTACAAATGCACTTTCGGGAACTGATCTACGTGTTCAAAGTCAGTTTTCTCGGTGTTTTCTTTCTACGCTGAGTAGAGCGTAAATCACAGATTTATGTGGCACCCCCCTCAACTGGCGCCCCGGGCATCTGCGACTTCTGCGTTACCTGTCGTAACTTAGGTACGCCCCTGCAAATTTAAAAAACTGAGTTAGCAACTAGTGTAAATATTATGAGCAGCGGAGGATTTAGAATAAATTTGAAAGTGCGAACGTTTTGGATTTCAATGCCATTAAATAATTAGCTCTTGAGAAAAGTGTTCGAAATTCGCGACGATTTTGAGTTGCGGCATTGGGTTGACAGAAGTGTTTCTAGCAAAACCTTTAGAAACACTTTGACTAGACTTTATCTGTTGTCGGTATTTTCTCCAGTCAGTTACTTTAAACATTGCCTTTAATTTAAATGATTTTAAAAATTATCTGAGCATTTTTGGACTATAAATTATTTCGAAAATTTGGCGACTTCTTTAAGCTTTCACTTGGCGCATTGCAACAAAATAAAATAACGATTTTTCTTTAAAGAAAAAGACTCAAACTTTATGTGTATCAATGCAAGGCCTATTTATCTTGTATGGTCGTTTAAGTTATCTTACGATGAGGTGTACATTTTAAAATTATTTTTTTCAGGGCTCATCAGTCACTCAGAGCTCCTCCACTCCATTAAATTACATCGAATTTACATGGACACCACCGATTAACGCATCGGGCCTTGTGCAGTTCAGGTTAAGACTTGCATCTTACTTACTACTTTACACACACGATCAGAAGTCTGTGCAAGAATCGATGCAGATATATAAAGTCCGCTTTAATCTCCACCATCGTCATATATTTAATTAAAGCTAATCGAAGTGAGCGTGCTATCAGCTGTCCAGTGGCGTAGCAAGTTTTTGTTGTTGGGGGCCTTGTGCAGAGAGCTTCTGTTTTGGGCCACTGGAAATCCCCATTCGATTCCCAACAAAAAACGACGGGCGCTTTTGCGATATTTACACATTTCGTAGTTTCACACCATTATTATATAACAGCTGGTGTTATTTAAAACATTAAACCATAGAGTCATTTGAGTGTAGGCCTATACGCTGTTTATGATTATGACATATGCTAGTTCAACTTTAAGGATTTGCTAATGTTCAAATTGCATTCAAGATATTTTGAAATTAAAATACCCTGCTCGCTGTCAGAGGCCATCTGACCGCCGGGGGACCTAGCTTGTGCATTGCACCGTCCCCATGCACAGTCTATTGCTACGCCACTGCTGCCATCTCCTTGCTCTACATGAGCACGCGCGTCGATCTTAAATTCTTAAAGGACTACAGATTATATGGGTTTCGGGAGTTAAGCATCAACTTTTCGGTTGTTTTCCGCCTCAGGCGCTGTCCCAGCACACTCAACTGCGAATGAATGCATAGAGTGGGAGGAAAGGCAAGGAGAGAGAGAGGAGGGCAACCGCCCTCGGTCACCCGATGCCAAGAAAAAAATGAAGGCGCTACTCTTACTGTCTTTGAGCTATCTTTCTCTTATTTCTCTCATATTTTTTTTAAATTTCTTGTACTTAGAGGGTCAGTGGTGTACGACTATGCCACCTTCTGGGAACTTTGGTCATCGAAATCGCCCGATGTCAGCGAATCAACAGCAGTTTCGTTACCAGCAGTTTCGTTACCGTCCACCTTAACTCCACCAAGTGGCAGCGTAAGAATTAGAAATACCAGACATTTAGTAATAGCTTTACAGTGTTTTTAGTGCAATGGTTGCGGATAAATGGAACAATTTGGACGAAGAGGCAGCAGTGTTGAATCTAGGCCGTTTCCGGGAGGGAAAATTGCCCTTTTCTCCCCCCAGAAATTTCAAATTCCTCTCTGAAATTTTGGCATACTACATGGACTAACAGCAGCCCCTAGCAGAATCCCCCCGGCTTTGTCAGTTTCCCTCGGCTTTGTCGGTTTCGCCCGGCTTTGTCAGTTTCCCCCCCGAAGTCCAGGAGTCTAGATTAAACACTGTGAGGCAGTCACAATTGAAGCAAAGAATTGATTTAAAAGTAATAGTGGAAAACTGCTGTACTGCTGTGAATATATCGAGAGCTATTAGAGTGGTTTTCACACAGGCTAATACCTCATAACCCAAATGAAAAATTCACGTTAATACTAAGCCATTGGATTGTTGCATTTGAAGCCTCCACCAGGCATCGATACAAGCAATTGTGGAACGACAAAGGGATGTTACCTCATCAACTGCGACGACCCCAATTCTGCTTCGTGTGAATACGGGGTAACGTGGACCCAGGTGGAGGAGGGTGAAACGGCTTTCGAACTCTTTGGCTCGGGATCCGGTTCTACCCCTTATCTCTCCCTCGGTCTGTCACACGACGTCAAAATGGTAACGATGAGTTTGTCTATAGAAATAGAACTCTGGGTCTATCTCCTTCAGCATCCTAGATATCTTGATCCATCGACCTCCTGCTAAATCCACCTATGAAATTGTCATTATTATATTCTTGTTTTTCTTTTTCTTCTTCTTTTCTTCTTCTTCTTCTTCTTCTTCTTCTTCTTCCTCTTAGGGGCTGCCCATTAATTACGTCAACAATTTTTAGCAATTTTTGATCCCATCCAATTGTCAACAACTGTCAAACTTTCGGCGACCCCCTAGAATTATGTCAAAAGCTTTGAAACCCTACAAGTGCCGCCCATTATTTATGTTTAAAAAATCCAGGCACATTTAAACCCTCCTTTTGTCAACAACTGTCAAACTTAAAAACGATACACTTTATAATACCGTTATATTCCTTTGTCAATTTAAAAATTCGGGTTTCTGTAGTTTTTTGGCCATATTTCAGCAAACACTAAAGATAACAGCATGAAATTTGGCTTTTACATCAGGCACAATCCCAGGTGTAGGGCCTATACATTTTCTTGAAATCACTACACACGCGGCCGAGATATTAAATATCAAACATTGGTTCACTGCTTACTTTTACACCCTGTATGTTGTTGTGTTTGTAACGTTTTTTAGGGTGATGACAGTGTTACGGATTGCAACTGCAACCCAGCGACGGGCAATGTAGACGTTCAGATGTCGTGGAATGACGGAACTGCCAACATCGTCCTAACTAATGTAAGGAGGATCTTCTAAGACTTCAGTCTAAGTAACGTTAAATCCCGTCTAACACGAAGTACTAACACGTACTTAAACTTCTATAGCGCCACTTCGTAATGCATAGAAGCATTGTCCGATGGGACACCAAATAAAAATGACACAAGAGACAGGACAACCAGGTGACAAAATCTGGCGGATAAGAGAGGTGAACAAAATTCAGATCAAAATTGCTTTTAATCTGAATCTTTACCTTGACCAGGTAGCAATCTCTTTACTCGATAATAAGAATAGTTAACGTGGACACATTTGTATCTTTTTGGCATTAATGCTAACAGAATTTCGATATACTATTCAACCTCGATTTCAACAGCAGGTGCGTGCCGAGAGAGGGGGGATTCCAGGGATAATTTTCTCCCTCCTAGGAATATGAATAGGCCCATTAGCCGCCCGCTCGTCAGACGCTAAAACAAGAAATAATTATATGTCTAAAGTGTGTTCCGAGGCCCAGTTTCGGCCCTAGAAGAACTTTCTTTGCAAATTCTAATTTTGGTTTTAATCTGGGTTTTCGTACATCGCCATTCGTTCGCCTGTTTTCGACCGCAGAAATACCTGAGTCTTGTGAACGGTAGTACTTCTGGTTACTATGCCAACGGATTTTTCGTATGTCGCTTCACGCGCCACACTTATCCGCCGGCGTCGAATGCAGCACGATCTAGGGGAGGAAAGGCAGGAGATCAGGTCTTCTATCCCGGAACTGACCTCTACCACCTGATGATCGCCAAAGGCCCTGTTAGCAGCGGTAGGCTAACTGGAGTCATTGATATCACTAGCAACAACATCAAAATCGAAAACAACTAAAGATTACGATATTCATATAATAATAACAACAGCTACAATTTGCTGTACTTAATGTGCCTTTATAAATCAGTATTAGCCTGGAGCTACTAGATGAAGAGACAGAGGAAGAAAATTAATTATATAAGCTTAACAGGCTAGCATGTCTTCTCTAACATTTAACATTTAATAACATTTCTTGCTAAACGGAACTGTAAAATGTTTGCTATAAAAATGAAAATTGAGATGTCTCGACACTTTTGGCCACGATTGTATTAGCGCTGTGTTAATTCAGGAAGCAAAGGTATGCATGTTGGGACGACAATTTCTACGACAAAGCAAAACCTCACGGCTTTCATTGAATCTTCGGGAAGCGTTGGAATCAGTCCACTTGTAAAAGCTCACGGTACGTAAGCACGCATATCTCGAATTTCATGCTAACCGTAGTTCAGTGTCACAAGACACAAGGTAATTATATGACAATGTCATGTCAACAGCGTTTCTTTAGCTAGCAGAATCAATAATAATAATAATAATAATAATAATAATAATAATAATAATAATAATAATAATAATAATAATAATAATAATAATAATAATAATAATAATAATAATAATAATAATAATAATAATAATAATAATAATAATAATAATAATAATAATAAGTGATTTAAAGTGGTTTCGGAGGCTAAGTGAGCCTGCGTGAAAACCTTTGCATTCAATAACCTAGTTTTCCGAGATAACCTTTGAATCCGTTTACTGTTTCGACTGTCACCCCCACCTCGTCCAAACTGTTTCATTTGTCCACAACCTTGCACTCAAGAAATGTTTCTTTCTTGGACCCACCCTCTGCTTAAGTTAAACAAATTATTTGCATTTGTGGCCTCTTGTGCTGCTATAGTGTGCCAATGTAAAGAATCGATCGTTTGGCACATCTGCTTTCTCAGTCATTAAATCAAGCGTGTGTCTCTGCTGAAATTTACCATGGCAATGATAGCAACCCAGTGTACAATTGTTCAGATCCGTTGTTGTCATTTTTGCAGCATACATTTTTTCCCCATGCGATTACGTTTTCAGGAATCATGATGATTTTTGCCTGGATGGTTTTCGCCGGCTTCGGCATGATTGTTCCTCGCTATTACAAGACTGCTTGGCCCGGAAAAAAATGGAGCGGAAAGCCAATATGGTTCCAGGTTAATGAGAGATTATTGTTTCCTATAGAATTACGAATCACGCGTTTCGTATCTTGGAGATTGAACGTCACACCAAATTAGGTCCAGACACTCACGATAGATTAGTTGTGCGCAATTGTACGCTTTGGAACGAGTCTTTACAAAATATTTCAACTATTGTCACCGACTCTGCGTCAAATTAGCAGCGAAATATGCTCTGAAATCCGCGGTAATATAAATGTTTAGACACTCCTCATTAGAGCCTTTTTAAAGGAAAATTTATCACTGAAGTAAACTCAGAAAATTTGCAGACATCCGCGTAAAAAAACAAGCAAAATATTTTGTAGACATCCGCCTAAAAACAAGCAAAATTATATCTTAGGGGTCTATACAGGGCCATATTAAGGCGGGGGCTGAGGGGGCTGTAGCTCCCCGGCCCATCATGAAAATAGGCCCACCGATTTTCAAGATAACCTTTTCCCTTTTTTTGCTTGTCAGCACGATTTGGAAGGGAGATAACCTTTTTTGATTGTCAGAGATTTTCAGTATAGGCGACGGCCTTTTTTTCTCAGCCCTCCGGCCCACTCGGACCTTAATCCGGCCCTGGGTCTATATTTTAGCTTTTAGAGCCAACCCTGGAAAGTGGTTCACTGTCTGCTGATCGCACATTATAAAACGATCTCTAAGCACCGGTTTGTCAATCAATAAGATATTTGCATTGATTATATATTGGACCGTAATCTTGCTCTACTCAACTGAAATCTATTTTCAGCTTCATCAACCATTGTTGGGAATATCTGTGGTATTGACGGGCATTGCGTTCATCCTAATCTTTGTCGAGGCAAAAGGTTACTCAACCGTAAGTCATCTACTGTACAAGTTGCATCATCGTTTTAACGATAATGTTCAGCATGATATTCCGGATTGGACCTGGGTTGTGAGTCGGTGTGCCATCTGCTGATGCTTCGATGCATTATGAAGTGGCGCTATAGAAGTTTGAGATTATGGTAGTTTTTTTAAAGATTAGATTAGCGATAAGCGACAGTGGCGAACTGAGCAGAAGGCGAACTAGCTGAACGAAAAAGCTATTCAGTCATTATGAAACAATTTGTATTTCAATACTTGTAATGGCGCAACCAGGGTTCATAACCAGGGAGGGGGCACATTGACATTTTCGTGGAAAAAGTCTAGGACGAGCAAAAAATGTCGTCAATGAGTTCTTCTTACATTCACGAATTCTCTTCGATCATGAAACCTACCCCCCCTCCACCACCAATGGCGCAAATCCCACAACCTGTCCCGGCCAGAATAAGCCCACGTGGCCACGCCAATGATAGCCTGCCGTATAACTAACTACTTAGGACGTCGCTGCAACTATTTCGTCCCTCACCTTTGGCTATAGCTACTTCATACTAAGATCAAGCGCCCGGGAGTAAGGAACTACTTCGGTGCTGCTTTTCAAAGCGCTATAGAAACTAACGAGATTCTACTTACTTATTTCTGTGAATCGCGTTGATCTGTAAATCGTATGTGCTCTCTGGTGATTCTGTGTTTCAGCTGAATGGTCCGGCTGTTGCTCACGCTCCGCTTGGAATCGTAGTCATGGCGCTCGTTCTGCTCAACGTACGTTTTCCGCCATATTTCATCTCGTAGCTAGGCTACATGGGCATTATTAAGTACCAGTGCAGGCGCAGTCAAGGTTTCGGAATGGTGGAGGGGGGACATATCGAGTGAAAATAGTCCAAAAGAAAAATGTCGTCAATGACGAGATAGCCTTTGAATCCGTTTACTGTTTCGACTGTCACCCCATGGACTACTAGATTACCTGGACGCCCAACTGAAAAAGGTGCCTTACATCAGAGGGCTGAATAAATGCAGCCTCCTGTGCATTTGAATGTAATTTTGGACTTTTTCAACTTGCAATTGCTCGGATTCTGTGAAAGCTAAAATAATGAGGTATACACCAATGTTTTGCATTTTTATCCCTATTTCAAACCATCCGTGCAAAATTTAATAACAATTGGGATAAGGGTCCATTCACGCTCATGTCTATCGATTCTGTTCTAATCATCTTACCTCTCCTGGAGAGCTCTCTCCACGGCTTTGCGCGTAAATATCACGACTGTTCCGGCAGAACAGGGGCCCGACCACCCGTGCTCCTTGCTATGGAACGAATAGCTAGCCTACAACCTTTGATTACTAGTCAAAGATTTTTAATTCAAGGGGTATTACTTACTAGTACTGTTTCGGCATCGACATTAGGCAGAATAATATTATTGCAGTGCGAAAATATCTTAATTTAATACAAACTGCTATCGATTATCCAATGCTGTTCTAAAACTATTTTTAACTATTACCTAACTTTTATCTATTGCTTACTCTTAATGTCGAGCAAGAAATAAATGTTACTTTTCTTTCTTTTTTCTTAAAACTACTAATTCAAACCACTAGCAGTTATTTAATAATTAGTCAGATTGACGTCAGCAATGGCTTCGACTTGGTGGAAGAATATTTAATCTTAATCTCAAAATTTAATCCTTAAACTCGAAAGCGGGGATCGGTCAAGAGCCTTGGTTGATTTTATTCCACTGCGCTTTGGAAAAAACGAACGCTGATCTGCATCAACGCTCAGTCAATAGGCCTGCCTTCTGGAATATGGATTCGCTCAATATAACACATGTTCTGAAAGTGTTGTGAGCCACCATAATATAGGTCTAAAGATCCTAATACTTAACACCTTTAGATATTGCCGTGTCGGTCTCTTTGGTTAGTTAATCAGATAGTCGTCATTTAGTTATTCAGTCAGTCAGTCGATTAGTCAGTCAGTCTGCCAGTTAGTAAGTAAGTCAGTAAATAAGTCAATCAGTCAGTAAATTAGGCAGGTCTGAATCCAAGTTCCTCTGTTGTCGTTTTAGCCAATCATGGCACATTTTCGTCCCGATCCTAAAGACAAGACTCGTTGGATATTCAACACCTGTCATTTCTGCGTCGGTCTCTTGTCTCACATCGCCGCAAGTAAGCGACAATCCTCTGGTATACCATCCACGATATGAAACGTATTCAAGAAGCACGAAAAATGACATCCATAAGAAAAAAGTAATATTTGTATGGCATAGAAACGTGTGGGTCTAAGTGTCTCGTTTATTTGGCACTGAGTGAATAAGGTTCTCTAATATTAAGAAATAATATATAATGGAAGGTAGAAAGGGAAGGGGCGACCGAAAGAACCTGGATGGACAGTGGCGGTTCCACGTGGGGGATGAGTGTGGATGTATCCCCCACCGAACTTACTTTTATTTGTTCGTGAAACCTACAGTATTTTTGGGTAAAAGTCTAGTAAAACTACGGGGAAAACTGCGGATGACTTTTTTGCTCGTCAACCTATTTTTCGGTAAAAGTGTAGTAAAATTAGGGATAAAATTCCCTTTTTCAGTCTTCAGTTTCGGACACTGCAGCTTTGTGCAGGAACTTGTGTTACACAATATATTATGCCTGTTCTGTTTATAGCCACAGCCATATTCCTATCTATGTACATAAGCTCACTCGGGATGCCCGACTGGTGTATCGGCGTGATGATTTTCTACATCTGCTGGCACGCCTGCATCGAAATCATCCTAGCCATTCATATGCATAGGACTCAACGCAGGATCAAGAAAAGTCAGTTGACATTGCCTTAAAGAGGACGTCATTGTAACGGAGTAGCCAGTTCAGCTAACTAATCTAATCTCATTTTAAACTTCTATAGCGCCACTTCATAATGCACAGTTGCGTCAGTCGATGGCACACCAAATCAAAATCGTTCCAGATCAAGGTAGGCAATTGCACTGCATACGTGCTGCGTGACAAATCAGGAGAGGCAGAGCTCGAATTGCTGGGGGGTTGGGGGGGTTCACCCCCCTTTAAAATGGCAGACCCTCCCTAGAGAAATGCAAAAATGACAAAAGTGTAAATTCTTAAAACACCACGCTCGCCATGACCCCCTTTTCATTTTCTCACAATTCGAGCACTGAGGAGAGGGCGTATCCAGGACAGGGACTAGCTGTGCTCGCCCGCGCAGAATAATTGTAATATTCTAGCCCCTGTTCTAGGACGGAGGATGATGGGGGATGTAGCTGAGAATGTCGATAATAATAATAATAATAATAATAATAATAATAATAATAATAATAATAATAATAATAATAATAATAATAATAATAATAATAATAATAACTTAGAGGTTGATCTAATCGATAACTATTGCCATTAGGCTAATTTAAGAGACGGCTTACTCCGTTTATCATTGACGTTGACATTATTTCGTTCTTAACTAAGACACAGGCCTACTAGCTATAGGAATATCGTATAGCCGTAAATGTAAGAGTTGAAACAAAGACGTAGCTGTAAATTAATTATTTGACAACGATGTCATGTCAAGTTTTGACTTTTGCAGAAGAGGAGAAAAAGACAGAAGTTAAATTGGAAGATTTGACTCAAGAAATCGATTCACCAACACCGATCGAACTGCCGCCTCAAGAACCAGCGAAACCTTCCTTTGTTGAAATGGTTAGTTTTTTAAAATTTAAAAAACGGACGTCTTTGTTTCAACTCTTACATTATAATACAGCATAACTCGCTGCATTATAATTATAATTATTGTACAACATAATCATCATTACACTATTTTAAAAAACACTTAACAACGCTTAACTTGTCACTGACGTAGCCAGTGCTGCAGAATAATGGGGTGGGGTGGGGGAAGCATTAATGTTTCTACAAACCGACTCTTTCAGGTCCGACTTGGGGTTTGGAGGAGCGTCGCGTGCCCCCCCCCCAGCGGGTTCTGTTGGGGAGACCCAACAAAAATTGAGTGTGATATTAGATTCAATTGTGAGGGAGATTTAGAGCATATTCTAATATCATATGAAACTGACTGATATTTACTGTAATATGGAACTGACTGCGCTACTGGCCACTAAACTTCAGGTATAGGGCCTAGCTATTTCAACTGTAGAATTGAGCGTCTAGAAATAAGCCGTCTCTTCCCTACCTGATTTAAAAAGCGCTATAGAAATTCTCGAGCTTTTACTTGCTTACTTACTTGCTTAGACCATATTGACACAAAAGCCGGCATTCTAAGAGACTAAGACCTACCTACCCTAACTGATACAATTGACAGATTTGAGATTTCTTATTGGTTTTTGACGAATCTCACGCCCCGTCTAAGACACAGGCGTAAACATCTAATATATTAGGCTGCTAGATTCGAATCCTCCACTACTTTATAGGCTAGTCTAGGGAAGGGGAAATGTATATTGGTTGGGGCCTACACTTTTTCATTCAAGTTTACGCCAGTGACCTAGGCCCATATCGGTGCCCCTCGTGTCAACGCTAATGACATAGGCCCAGTGGCGTAGCCAAGGGGGTTTGGGGGTTAGAACCCCTCTTGGCTGCGACGAAACAATTTTAAAACGTTTCCATAATTTTTTATTTTCGGACGCGGTTTTGGGGCTCAACCCCCATTGGCGCTGCCGACCCAAATTTTTAAGCGCCTAGGTGACGACCTTTTTTGCTTGTCAGCATCTGCAAGGGAAAAATTTAAGAAGGAAGATTAGAATGATGAGGATGACAAAGACGAGGATGACTTTTTTGCTTGTCAAGATTTTCGAAAGTTGGTTACGGTCAAAACCAAACCCCCTTCCAGAAATCCTGGCTACGCCACTGCATATGCCTACTGTATAGCCTATAGGCCTACTACTTTTATTTACTACGTCACCGACTATTTGATATTCTGTATCTAGGCCTATATCTTGTTTATTTTTTGCTTTAAAGTGTTATTTTATCAGTGGCGTAGCAAGGATCCCGGAATTAGGGGGCACTTCGACATTTTCAGGTTTAAAGAAAAAAAAGCCGCGTTAAGCTATCATGCTACCTATAGCCCCCCAACTAATCACGCACACACACGCACACATGCCAGGCAATTTTACCTGTTAATATCTGCATCAGGAATATTGTTACACCCCTAACGTCCCCCAACATCCCCCCAATTTGAGGTCGACCCTCCCCCAACAAAAAAATTTGGTAATGTGACAATGGTATACATACAAAATGCATACTAATTAGCTCCGGACATCCCCAATTTGAGGTCGACACACCCCCAAATTCACAATCCTAGAAATATCCATGATCTGCACGCTATTATTGTTTTTTCAGTATTCCGTGTTTCGTTCCGTTCTTGCGGGACTCCACCTGGCTGGCGTCATTGGCTGCTCCATCGTCCTTTCTGTTCAAATCGGATCATCGTAATTTGTGATGACTCTGACATCAGCGGCGTCCGGTTCCCCAGATGGCGCGCGACAGACCCCCTTCTCCTCAGCGTGGGACAACCAAGACCAATTTTGCAAACCTAGAAACAATTTTCACTGCATTATCCGACACATATTTTTTTATTTCACACGTTTACCATATCACAATATGATTTGATTCAACCACTTAGGCTTTAAACACGAACCATCAGTGTGCGGGTTTTGAAGTAAGTATTGGTCGCATCCATAGGCGTCAAATTTTGAGAGGCTACCATAGGGAGAGAAGGCGTAGGGCTGGGCTCCCATTTTTCAATTAAGTCTACGCCAGTGGTCGCGTCGGCGGACAACTACCTGGTCAAAGTTTTGACAGCTAACTGGTAGGTGGTAGGCCCTAACAAATTTTCTGCCCAGTAGGGACAGTTATCCAGTGTTTATTCTAGACTTTCTCTTGGGAATTCCCCCCCCCCAAGTTTGAAATTCCCCCACCTCCAAATTTTGACATTTTGGCAAAGTAGTATGACCTCCCCAATGTCTGTTCCTCCAAAATGTTAAACCCCCAATGTTTAGGTGGTTAGAATAAACTTAAACATAAACTTACTTAGCATGATTTAAAGTGGCTTAGAAGGCATTACTGCCTGTGTGAAAACCACTAGGGGCACTAGCGGGGCTTGAACCCGCTCCGTCAGCCTGACGCTCCAGCACGTAGCCCACTCTGCCAAACACTGCAGTTATCAACAAAATGCGTGTTAAACTACTCGACCCCACAACACGAATAATGATTGCAATCCACCTTTTAAAGCAGCCTTGATCGCCGGCATGAGATCCATTAACGTCGGCCTAATGCTCGTTTCGTATAGGCCTACTGTACAAAGGCCTATTTCTTTAAGTAGTTATTATTACCCAAGACTATATGTAAATGTTTCGATCAACCTCCTCTGAAATAAATTCAAATAATTTATTACCGAAATTCCTCGTCTCGCGTTTGTCACAGCCAGGGTTACAATTTGGTGGGGGGGGGGGGGGCACAAAAGTTAAGTTTCAACAGACCGATTTTCAGTTTCGATTAATCGATTAAGAGGCTTGGTGATGAGTCGGAAGCGTTCCGAAATGGGCCTGGCCGACCCCAGCCTAAAATCTGGAGGGTCATAATAGAATAATATCTTGGGTGATTATGCATGCGAGTATTATTAGACTACATCACAGCGTGTCAACAACCCCTCAAAAGAAAAATGCTCTCATGCACCGGCTTTTACCAATCTCACCAGTCCAGGTCTGAATGGGGGAGGGGTATCCCATATGCTCCTCATGGTCATTAGCTCTTCTAGCCGTGCCTGGGGAGTGTAGCTCCAGCTCTCCAAAATTTAGAATACTACGCTCAAATCTTGCATTTTTCAGTACTTTTGCTGACTTTATGACAACTACAATACCATCATGTCAATATGTGGCATTACCCTACCAAATTACATAGCATTTTCTTTATGTTTGTGCAAAAGTCTCACACCTGGTCTTGGCCTGATCAGAAGAGGCCCCCATCACGTAACTGCACTAATCGACAAGATGCACACATTAGACCAACAACGGGGCTCTGGGGAGCGTCGTGAGCTCCCTTAACGAGTACTGGTGCAGAACTCCAAACACAGAAGATTTTGAGTTCTGGTTCATACTTTAAACACTTTAATTATGATATATTATCGAATGGGCAAATTTCCGGCAAGAGCTATAATACAAGTCTCTCCGAACAACTCATAATTGGCTTTCTGCAAATCTCATAACTGGTCCCAGTGGAATGGGACATCTCCCCCACCCTCCCTCCCGTGGCAATGCTAACGCATCCATGTCAAATATATAAATGGTAACCCTAGTCCATCCAGTTCTACCAATACTGTAAATATCACAACAGATGTTAGAATTAAGGTTATTAACGGTTAACCGGGCCTAAGAGCAAGGGCCGGTCCTTTTAACCTTGACCCGTTAACAGTAATTTCAATTTAAAAACATCAAAACGCTTTGATGTAGGCCGCATGACGCCGGGATAGGTGCCGGCAACATCAAAGCGCTTTGATGTAGCCGCACAGGACGCCGGCTCCAATGCCAGCAACTTCAAAGCGCTTTGAAGTAGCCGCGGAGGACGCCGGCAACATAAAAGCGCTTTGATCTAGGCACGACACCAGGCTGCCGCTAACGACCGGTTAACGGGTCATTTTTTGGAACGGTCAACCGGCCCTTTAAAACCAGCGGTATTAACAACCTTATTTAAAACACTATTGATTCAAAGATTAATGCAAATACTAAAACATACCAAGCAGTGAAGCCAACAAATTCCAATGAAAGCTACATGTAATATGACCAATCACAAAATAGTACACATCAAAACGATAAAAAATAAATAAGCACTTTGAAATTGATGTTAAATTTCAAGAGGTGGACTTGAAAATAGCAATCCCTGAGCAGAGAATAACACAGCAGTTAAGACAAAAGAAACTCAAAACTAACTCCATCACATAGTGAAATGGTTCAACGATGAACCAAGCATGGCAAACAAACCCCTAAAATAAAGTGAATGATTCACTAACTGAGATAGCTTCTCTTGCACAAAACTAAGAAATCTTCAAAAACAACAAAGGCGCCAACATCAATTTTTTAGACCAGCAAAATTGCCATTTGCACGCCAAACAGACAAACGAATAACTGGTCCATGGATATCAATCTCACAAGTCGGCAAAATAAACGACTGCTGCGGAAATCTAAATCAAATATTTATATGCAATTACATCAACTTAGAGTTGTTTAGTTACAAAAGACTAGATATGAGATTAAAGATATGAGAAAAATCAGATCAAGACATCAAAGGCTAAGTAACAGAATGTAAAGCACTAGCATAATTCTTGACTTTCACAGATATGTTGAAATACTTTTTTATATCACAGTCACTAAATACCTTTGCTTCCATGCCTATAATAAACAGTATATTGCAACAGACTAGTAGTAGCACCAATCACGTTAAAATAAGCTGAAAACGTTGTTATGTCTGTTTTGTACTCATAGAATAAAATAGAAAATCTGAGTTAGCACAATGAGGTCTAGCGATGACAGTGAGTAACTGAAGCTATCAACACCATCGCAGATATCAAATTTCAAGCTTCTCAAACTGAAGCTTTCCAGTTTTAAAATCTTCTACAATCTTCGAGATGGCATTCCTGTTGATACCCTTGGCGGACATGGTGAACTTTCTCTCCTCGGAGAGGTCGAACAGAACGAGGGCCGGCTTCTTGTCGTCGACCTTGACGAACATTCGAAGCATTTTGGCAATTTCAACACTCTGAAAAAATCAAATCAAATCAGATGATCTCAAGTCAAGTTCCTAAACAACCTCAACAAAAAGAAAGACAGCCGCAAAGTGCACGACTGACTACGGTCAACAAGATGGATAATTGAAAGAAAACAAATAGATATTGCGAGAGCTGGACAGGAATTATTGATGAAACTCAAGTCCAACTCAACATGGAGTCCTGGATATGACCTTGAACTTGTGTGATTGTGATCTGGCGTGCCATCGGCTCATGCTTCTAAGCATTATTACGTGGCTCTATAGAAGTTTAAGATTAGATAATAGTCAGTTAACCCCTTTAACGGTTGTACCGAGTATACTCATCCACTTTACACTGCATTTCAAATAAATGGACGTCAAATGGGTTAACCTTAGTCTACAAAAACTGAATTAAGCCTATGTCAATACCAGAAAGACTAACAATGATAACACTTATGGGCATAAAACGCACAAATATCAATAGTGCATACATGGGCAAGCACATGTGTGCGAGTGTGTGCACACGCGAGTGTGTGCATGTAAGATGGTCCAGAGGTACTAAATAGTATCACTAATCAGAATTTCTGAATATGAAACCAAAGTAAAGAAAACTGACTTCTGTAGAAGGTCCATCATAATAGAAGAATAGGAGCGGGAGTTCGTTGTTGGTGCCAATGCTAGCCTTTTGCTCGTCTCTGTAATTCTTTGCCACGTCGTTCATCAGCTCCACAGCTGAACCTTGCAGTGCGGTATCACCATCTACACACAACAGTCAAATCTAAGTACCTACACACAGATGATATAAACAGACATAAAACAAAAAGGTAACATGCAAAAACAGAGAAAGTTCAGATTTACAAGAGAATCTCATATTGAAGCATTTGGTTAAAAAATAAATGCTACAGATGATATCAACGAATCAAAACTGCATAATTAAAATAAAACTACAGAAGCACGTACTTGTAAACAAGAAAAGACAAGCTGATTCATTCAGATTAGAGGCATTGTCGAGTGCGATTTCTTCAACAGGAGCGGGAAACCATGGAAAACGCTCAAATCAAAAGCCAAAACTACTCTCACAACAAATGACCAAAACTCAAAACAGGTTCTGGTGGCCAAGCATTACATACACAAATAACAAAGTCATAACGATACCATCTGAGGACAGTGTTGAGAATTACTAACTAACCAACTAACTAACTAAGTAAGTAAGTAACTAACTAAATAACTAACCAAAGAATTTCTATAGTGCCATTTTAGTAAAGTATGCTGATGGTTGCTCTTTAGTTGAACTGTAATCCCCTGTTCAAAAAAAAGATGCACCGATCCAGAGTGGCACAGGAGTGCTGCATCATCACGCTGATAATTACACCATTCACTGTACCCATGACACCATAGTCACATAACACAAACTTCCACTACCTCACCATGAACAATGCATGTTGAAATCATCTGGAAAAGAACTAACAAAACCTACTGCGGTCAAAACTTTATGATACACCTCAGAATTTCCTTTTTCATAATAATCGATAATTCAACAATGATTCATACAGCGCTACTACTAAGTACCAAGACAATAAATGGAATTCCTCCTGCACCATACTGGAAGAGATCCATGGGTGAGCGCATAAGGCTTGGTTGCAGCAATTGGAAGATCACCATTTTTTTTCCTATTGACATTCAATTCCAACTCAATCAAGATCAGTCAACCTGATGGTAACAATGACCCTCATTGGGGTACATCCATACAATAAGTATGCACTGAGGGGGGGTTGGATTTAGTAGATTTTGCATATGTACTGTGTGCAAACGGGGCTAGGGAGGTTGAAAATGCTTTTTTGTGTACGTATTATATGGATGAGCCCTTGGTTATGCGCAGCACTAAGTGAGCGAGTAATGATTCCAGAAGACAAACGTTGAGTTACTACCTCGCCATCTGGATCCTTAATGACAGCACTACGTCCGTTCAGTGTGATTAACTCGTTGTTCTCATTCACCAAGACCAACGTTGGAATTCCTAACAAACAATAACAAATCATCCGAGATCAGACAATTCGACGGACTCACTGGATTTGACAATGGGGATTCAAATCCTGAGTGACCATCGACCGATGCAAAGTGCATTACTAAAATGGCGCTATAGAAGCTCACTAGTACGACTAAAAGTAATCTCTATCATTTCAACATTGATGAAAGAACCGCAAGACAGAGACGAAGACCTTCAACTTCGAAGTGGATCGATAGCTCCTCGATCCGCTTGTCTTTGAAAGGAAGCGACAGCCACGGCATTGTCTTGTAATATTTCTGAAATGATTCCTCAGACCTATCGGAGCTAACATACACAATTTCAAAATCCTTTCCATCGGCTTTAACCTTTTCGTACGTTTTAACGAGGTCGGGAGTAAATATTTCACATGGCGGACACTGAAAAAACCACAACAAAATACTGAAAAACTTTTTATTTAAACAACGTACATGCATATATGAAACATTTTAAGCTCAAGTAGACAAATAAAGTTCAGAAATATCAAGCGATTAGTAAAATAATAAAGAACAATATTTGCACTACAGATATAAAAATAAAATATATTATTTTAAATACAGTTACTATTTGTAGTTCATTCTGCCCTCATCTGCAAAAGCTTTAAATAATTCAATTCTCCTGTGGACAATCTCGAATGTCTAAGCTTTGTAGCATTTAAAATGTATTCACACAATACAAAAGAAATAAACAAATTTACCCATTCAGCAGAAAAAAAGAAGGCTTTGATTTTTCCCGAAAGCATTTCATCACATTGCACATTAGCATCGCCCTTCAGCAATTCACCTTGAAGAATTTCCACAAGGGACTTAGGATGCCATGGAAATTCTTTGCCAGTTGGATCTCTGTCAACTTCATCGCGTCCTCTTGTGGTAATCAGCTTACCCGTGTCTGCCTCGATGAATACCAGAGTGGGAACTCCGCTTACTCCGTACTTCTTTGCAATCTTCACCTACCGAAAGTAATAGTAGAGATTCACTATAATGGACTCAGCTGTAACGTATACTCAGTTATAACGTTTCACAATGTATTATGGTTCCATGTGATGTGCTACCATATAGGATAATATTGGATATAACGTACCTTGGACATTACGTACTAAATGTTACAGACCTGCCGAGTACACAGTACGTTATAACAAAGTTCAACTGTAATCAATTCAAACCACAGCGAAATGTCACTACAGTATTCAATCTTTCAATAAAGAAACATTTAAACAGTGCAGCATGATCATGAATTCAAATTAAAATCGTGCTGATGCTTTTATTGTCACGTGTGTATTTCAGTCACTACCAAAATATTATATGGCACATTTCATCTTGGTCAATGTCAAGGATATTTTTACACCCCCTAACATCCCACCACCCCCCCAATTTGAGGTTGACACCCCCACAAAATTTGGTAATGTGACAATGGTATACTATGCATACAAAATGCATACTAATTAGCTCAGGACACCCCCCAATTTGAGGTCGACCCCCCAAATTCACAATCCTAGAAATATCCCTCGTCAATGTCATGATATAAATTCATAAGATCAGCACGTCTGTGTTAGTTGGAAATTGGCAATTACTTAGACTATTTATTTAGGGAATTACATCAAATTACATCAAATATCACACCCTACTACGATATTACATCAAATATTACTATATACAAACATATCAAATGAACAAAATAAAGTAAAAGGTGTATTCCTCTTTGCTTACACATCATTCAACATCGCAAACTTGACGTAATTTATAATTGAATCAAAATTAGTTACACCCTACTAGGGCTGGGACCGAATATTTGTTTTGTATTTGCTTCGGCGCCGAATAGTCTATTCGTATTCGCCTGAATAGTGTTGGTCAAAACGAATTTGAATAGTGGTCACGTGACATTCAACATTTTTATACGGTCTGGTGTGTTGTGCTTGTTTAATTAAATACTAATTCTTCAGCTTTGTAAATTCAAAAGTATGAAAATATGTTTGTTTCTAAATAGTCAGCTTTCAAATAGTGCTGCAACAAATTTGTTATTCATTAACATGCGCTACAAGAATAATTCTGTCCGTCTACTGTTGCCTATTACTTATTTGATGCTTCCTATAAGTTATAATAATAGCACACAGCAATGATAGCACTGTTGGTGACTGCAATATTTATGGCAACTTGCAGTGGGAGGGATATCACATACACTATTTGTATTTGTATTCAGTATTTGTCGAGTAGTGAATCTGATTATTTGTATTTGTCCGAATAGTTCAAAACCCTAGTGTGTAGGTCCAGACATACACACTACCAAACTAAGACTTGCCTATCTCAATCTAGCTACTGCATTCGGCCATAGTAGTGGAGCTGCATTGAAGTTTGGTCTCTCCACTTGCCTAGGATAACCGCCAGTAAGGGTGAAACATTTACTTTTATGCCATCCCTCCCTGAATTAAAGTCGACAATCTTGAGATGGGAATAGTCTGAACGAAACAGAAGCGGCCCATCTGATAGATTGCTGAAAACTGAATAAAACCCATTGAAATTGGATTAAACAGAGCAGGCATATAAATGAAGATGGTTCTCTATTTCTGTAAAATCCATGCTGGATCTAATTAAGCGATTGGCTGATTGACCGATCGACTGATTGATTAATCGAACCTTTCTGTCCTTTTCTTTGTAGGGCATCGCCTTCCAAGGCATCTCGCTCAGGTATGCCTTGAAGCTAGCCTCGTCCTTGTCAGAGCTGATGAAGATGATGTCCATCTTGTGTCCGGGGTCCGTCTCCCGAAATTTTTTGTAGAATTCGACCAGTTCAGGGGTAAAGGTCCGGCAGGGAGGGCACCAGTGAGCCGAGAAGTACAGGCCAACGACGCCGTCCGGACCGATCCCCTGAACGAGGTCGGCAACCGGCGTCGTCTGGGCGTCCTTGTCGATCACCGTCTCGCCAACCAGATCCGCCAGAACGGACATATTAGGTGCTACACAATGAATCTATTTTATAAAAATTTCAAGTCATTTTAAACAAAACCGGAAGTGTCGGTAAATAAACGCAATGTCAGCAGCAACGGAGCTGTTGTCGCAGTCGACTGGATATTTATAAAACTAGTGGATACCTTGTCGGAAACTATTTGAAACCTCTAGATTTTCATTTTTATTGTATATGGCTTAGCCCTAAATCTGATCTATTAATTAATAAATCAATCAAGCTAATAATTAATTATTTTGGCCATTAACAGCGTCGAAAAATGCCGGATATGAGCTTAGTCTACTGATTTATCAATTTGATTTATTGGAAGAAGCTCAAAGTTCTCAAGCACTGCAAAGACCGTAATTATTGTATGTGAACAAGCAGAGCACGAGTTGCAGCGTACAAATGGAATCGGCGCGCGATTGCCAGACTCGAATCCTGGCGAACTAAGAGAGTGAGAGTGTGTGCGTGTGTATGTGTGTGTGTGTGTGTGTGTGTGCGCGCGCGCGCAGATATAGTATTGTCTTAAACTTTACGTTTGATACATTTGAAAGCACAAAGACACAGTATGTTGTTGAATATGACAGAATATTATTATACAATACTCGAATGAAATATTAGATTATACAAATTTCAAGTTTTAATAGGTAGATATTAATTAATTTTATAGGTAGATAATAATATGATTGTAACCTATACTCTGACTGGTACTTGATTGATCACATTACGGGGTTTGCCCTTCGATCAACCGTTTTTTTATCAACACTAGTTTCACATCTAATTAAGTTTGCAGTGGTAATACTTGATCAAATTATTACTGCTTAATATGAATTTCAATTGTCTTATACACTTATAATCTGCTTAATATGACTACCTAATAGAAGCCAATAGACTTCTTTTATACGTCTAACAGTTGTTACTTGCTACCAAAGTGTCTGTGTATGATGCCGAGAAGAAGAAAATAAACTGATTCTGATATTAGTCGCCAGGTGTAAGCAGTGTGTTTCATCATCCAATGATTAGTCTTCGCGAGACCGTCGCAGTATTTTAAAGGAATTGAAAACAACTTTCATGTTATGCAGTATACACTGCACGCATAGTTAAGCCCCGCTGATTTATGTAGCCCCACGCGAATGGATTCTGCAGTGCGCCCTATCCATTAGGCGTAGGCGTCGAAGGAGGAATGTCTGCGGCGGCGGTGGATGCTAAGGCCCAGGCGGTCACAGCCCCCGGTGGCAGTCATTCTGGAACCCCGTCGATGACAGGGTCGTCGCCAGATCAGTATAAGGGTTGGCTGTACAAGTGGACGAACTACATCAGAGGCTATCAGAAGAGATGGTTCGTCCTACAGAATGGACTGCTCTCCTACTATAGGTACGATTGCCTTCTCTGACGCTTTAGTAGTAGTAGTAGTAGACTGTAGTAGTAGTAGTAGTAGTAGTAGTAGTAGTAGTAATAGTAGTAGTAGTAATGATGATGAGTGTGATTCCATAGTATTTAAATTTTGTGGCAAAAATATTATGATCTAGGGAGTCGAGAGCTAAATATTGATGAGTCGACATAAATACCACAGATAGTTCTGATCAATTCAGGTCTTTACGTTTTTCAAATATGCAGTGTTTTTTGCTTTCAGAAATCAGGCAGAGATGCTGCATACTTGCCGTGGTACAGTCAACCTAGCAAATGCCCTTATCCACACAGGCGACTCGTGCAATTTTACCATTTCGAACAGCGGAACACAGACGTTCCACTTGAAGGCCTGCTCAGAAATTGAGCGCCAGCGTTGGGTCACCGCCCTTGAGCTATCTAAAGCCAGGGCTGTTCTTATTCTGGAATCAGGTTTGTTCGTTTTGACTTGGGCTGTACCGGATTTCAATTTAGGCCGGATTTACTAAGTGAAATCCGGCCGGAGCCGCACTTGCAAATAACTTTGAACTGCAAAACTTGACTGGTACCTTAGTGTTAGTTAGTTATCTTCACTTAGACAATGAGGGTCAGTATCGTTGATCTACTATGGCCGCGATCTTGGGCTTCCTCCCATTCTTTTGCAGTTGTTGAAGGTGCCCCATGTCCGATCTGTTGCACCCAGGTGCGACGAGGGCGACCATGAGGTCTTTTCCACTCTGAGGGTGAATTCCTGTCTGATTTGCAGTTAATGGCTGCCGTAAGAGGGCAGTAAGCTGGAGTGTGAGTGTTAAGGCGTGCCACATGACCAAAAACCGCAAAACATGGGTAAAATGCTAGTAATAAAGTAAAATGAACTTCTTCTTGTGACTCTATTTCTAATTTAAATTAGTGCTTGCTGGCGATGACTGATGTACTGATGATGTCTATGTACCTTAGTGGTACATAGCTAAATTGATTGTTCAGCTGAGCACTAACTCCACTAATGAATTATTATTGTATTTGTTTTTATTAATGACTTATTCCAATCAGAAAAAATTATTCATTGCTCTTTAATAAATATAATTACGTGTTAAAACTTATAACTGCACTCAGTTCTTAGAGTGAAACTGTAAAGAAAATTCTCATGTGTAGCCAGTGCAAATCTGGTAAGAGCCGGATTTGTGAAAGTGGCTGGAATTTGGCTTTGCCGGAACCGGATCCAGAATTTGATAGTGTGATTGATTATTGTGGCCTGAGAAATATGATTAAACTTTAATGAAATCTCTATACCGGAAAGAAAGTAATAGTCTGCAACTATGCTTCAGCACGACTGCACTTTTATCACACAGCTTTCCATGCATCTGTTGTGCAATTTGTATTCCACTCATCTGTGTGTGTGTGTGTGTGTGCATGTGTGTGTGTGTGTAGTATTCTTGGTACAAGCTATGCTAAACTGTGGCATACTGGTGTTATCTGTGTAAAAATCCAGTGCTCAGTTAGAATCATGTTGAAAAACTGCTGTGGACTTTTGAAGTAAGGGTATTCACATTAGTATACCGTATTTTCATGCCAAATCGTGCTTATGCTTATAGGCCGCTCCACGTTTACAGGCCGCAGAAATACAGTAGAACGTAGATATTTTCATAGATAAGCTACACATGAATATAGGTCGCGTGCCTTGATGTCAAAGTATTGTTATATCCATGTGGTTATTCCCGCATAAATCTTAAGAAAACATAAATAAATCTTCTATCTTATCAGCATTCATAAGACAAAGAAGAAATTTAACTTAGATGAAGTATTAGATGAAGATTTTTACAGGCTAGGGCTGTGAAAAATACGCTAAATGAATGATCAGAAACAGTGACCACCAGTGACCTTTTTCTGATCTTGCTTAATAGCTGGTGTGTGGATTAATTAAACGGTCGGAGAGGCCGCTTCACCAGCAGAAGCAGCTTCGTTGGACCATTATAAGCTATCGCATTTCATAACCCTACCTCAATTGATTGATCGACAACGGCCTGTAGTAGGGTCAGCGAAGTGGGTGGGGGAGAAGTGGGTCGCCCCAGTGAAAGCATGAACTCACTGGGCTAACCGCCTTGTGACCCTCTCTGTCTCCCTCCCTCTGTCTTTCTGTCTCTGTCTTTCTGTCTGACTCTCTCTCTCTCTCTCTCTCTCTCTCTCTCTCTCTCTCTCTCTCTCTCTCTCATTTCCCAAATTTCCACATTTGTCCAACTCAAGATGACTCATTGACTCATAAATCCGAAATTCTCTACATCGCAATCAAATTGCTTGTTTAGCACGTGATGTAATAATAATTTTCTTCCAAATCAGTTGATTTTTCATCAGTGTAATCGGCTGAGATCATAATAAATTCATTCTCGATTTGATTTAACTTACCGACAGAATATTTCGCTGAAATAAATAAATAACGGTTTTAAAAATGCTAAACCTTTGGATTTAATGTCAAATGGTGCTATACCACACTTTTCTTTTTCTTCGTATGTTGATCTTTTTTCTGTTTCACGTTGCCCTCTTTTGGTGTCTATTATTTTCCTAATTAAAGTTCTTACTTACTTACTTACACAATTTCATAGTACTAACAACCTTTGGGCAGGTTTTGCGCTACTTTCTCAGCCAACGGTTGTGGGTTTTGAATAGAGTATCTGGCAAAACCGCAAAACATGGGTAAAATGCTAGTAATACATGTAAAGTAAAACGAACTTCTTCTTGTGGCTCTATTTCTAATTTAAATTAGTTTTACAAGCCTCATGACACGCTAATTTAGTAGTTAGGGCATTGCTGGATTTATAATTACCAGTAGGATTATTTATGTTAGAGGGCCTCCTGCTATTTGTAAAAATGTTTTTGTATAAGCCGCTTACTATTATAAGCCGCTTCAAAGGGCCTCTTCTTGTAAAATCATCTATAAGCCGCAGCGATTTGGTGTGAAAATGCGGTAGTCAAATTAGCTTTCTAAAATTTTTCAGATGTGCAATTGTAGTTTTAACGTTTTATTTGGTAGTATTTATGAGACAATTTGGCTGTTTTTCTTTGAAGATGAAGATGATGACATTCGCGGAGAGGAGCCAGAAAAATTCCAGCTTGGCAGTCATCTGCGACTGTTGGCCGCCAAACTCAGTGACCTGAATACTTGCAATGAGCTCATTGTAAAGCACGGCAATTCACTGCAGAGGTCTCTAGGAGAACTAGAACAGCTCGACAATCCGTCTGAAGTGATGGCAAAGATAAGATCTGTTAAGGAAAGGGCGACGGTGTTTCGCATAACTACCACTGCCATGCTCAAGGTGTTCTAAAATTTGGACTCGGTGGCCTATTAATGCTTTACTGTGCATTTATATCCATTTAATTACATAAAATACATTATATACTGTTTATATTATTATATAAAACTTAACAGTTGATGAAATGATTACTGGGTAGTTCACAATCTGTGAATTTTCTGTGGACTTTTTCCTTTGTAAATAAGCCAAAAAAGACGAAATTCAAAACATATATAAAATTTTTTACAGCATTGTTTGCAATAATGTGTAAATCATAAAGGCATGTATAAGAAATATAAATATACATTATATGTTATGAAAGGGATATACAATGTGTACTTATTTTAGTTAATGGCAATTTGCAATGCATATTTTTTGTCGAATAATGTAACTAATCAACTGAAGATCGGCGACTGCAACAAAACATGGGGTGTCTGCTCAAGTTTGCCTTAAATTATGTGAAGAGATCTATATCAATAAATGTGCTGTGGTTGTTGTCAAGAGTGGGGTTGGCGGTGGTCATGGGTGTTCACCAGATGGAGGCATCCGAATTTACTCAGCGACCTTTTTTCTCATCAAAACTTTTTTACATGAAAACCCTTAAAAATTATTGATTTGGCTCAGGGCATCCGTGCCAAATAAGGACATCCAAAATGTTTTGGCGACCTTTTTTGCCTGTTAACCCTTAACTCTGAGGCGGCGGGGGCATCCAAATCTACTTGGCCCCGGGCGTCCACCACTCTCTTGGCACGCCAATGTGTACGCGTGAATCTGCTGTTTGGAAATTTGCTTCAAAGGTTGCTTTGAACTTTGTTCGTAAAAATGTCTGCTTTCACTTTCAAGACATTTAACTTCAGGCTGTGATTTATTTGCATTTTCCTAGGCATGCAACGAATACGTTGAAATAGCCTCAAATCAAGGGAAGCACTGGCAGCGAATGCTGCAGACCGAGCACGAGCAGCGACTTCGACTCGAGGAACTCGTAGAGCAACTGGGAAAGCAGCATAGTAGTCTAGAGCGACAAGTGCGGAAATCGCTCGGCAGCGCTGCGAAAAACCGCGGCAAATGCAAGAGCCCACAACGAGGTTATAATGATGAAGAAGCGTTAATAGAGAATTTGTCATTTTTCTGTACTACCAGCAGAGATGTACTGGCCATGTAACGTAGCATTTTGTATAGCGCCTCTTATGTTTCTACTCGGAGGCAATGTATTGTGGAAAATTTCCTGGACCCCTTAGAAGTAATTGAACTCTATTGGCCCCTAAGCTGCATATGTGTTACTGTTTTAGCAGCTTGACATAACATCCTAATTAATATAATAATTAAATATAGCAATTTGTTTATTATTAATTAATTAGTCAACTTGAGCACGAAGCTGCAACTGTTACTGATGGGTCTCTCTGAGGTCGACTATTTTCGTGGCCCCATTTTATAGCCCAGTGCACCAGTGACAGTCAGTCAATAAATGAGCATAATAAATAGGCATGAAACAGAGTGCAATGGAGATGTATTTTTCAATTGCCATCTGAAATTCTAAATCACTTTACAAGAATTAGTGTTACAGAAGTGTAATAACAAGCTGTGAATGAAACTAACACATTGTCTGCATTGCTCTTGTTTTAAAGTAAATATGAACTTTGCGTGAAGACTGTGAGACAAGACACCAAGACAGCAGAGCCATTTAACCTTATAAATGCCAGATACTTTGTAACTATATGCAATGTAACCAAATATACTCAGTTCTGGTGGTTTAAGGGTTAAGTTTCCCTATTTTGTTGCATAGATGCCAACACAGGTTGTGAGCGCCAGCAGTCTAGTTCTGATGACGAGGAATTCTTTTTTGACGCCCTTGACGAACAACCGGAAGAATTCAAAGTCTGTCTTCCACGAGATAAGAAAACTCATCGGTGAGTCATTTTAATTGTAACGTAGCGCTAATCATACTCATTAATTCTTCTTGTTTTTACCGAATGAGTGACCTGCTTCTGTGCAGTTATTTGGAAGTATAGTTTATTTTGTTTTTATTTTAGTTTGTTTTATTTTTATTTTAAATTAATTTTTAGAAGGTACTAAATGAAAACTTGTCACTACACGCTGATTATTTTGGTTCATTTAGAGTCAAATACAATAATAAAATTGTTGTCAAATACAGTAATAAAATTGTTGTATTTCCAGTTTTACTTATGCTAGTAGAATTTGCATTCTCACACACTGTAATTTAATAATGAATAAATGAATGATAATACAGTAATAAAATTAACGTGTTTGGCATTTGTTGATAGATTTTATTTTCCAATTATTTTCTTATTTGTTTGTGTAATTGTCATGGTTTTTTGATTTCCAGACGATCCTACAGTGGCTTCAGTGTTGACAGTGTGATTTTGGTAGATCCTCGTTTGGATAACTACGACAGCAGTGAATCCGACTCGGATAGAAATGAACGGGAAGCCAGTGTATTGGCCTATAAGAGCGTAAGTATTGTAGGACGCCTGGGAGCATTCTTTAAAATATGATCAGATACTCTTAATGTCTTTCATCTTTGCGTCATTCTCGATGGAGCTGTATTTCTAAATCTCCGAATCTAGGTTATAATCGACATTATATTTTCATTTTCAACCACTTCCATTATCTATGTTAGTGAGAGAAAGTGCTGCCGTTTTGGTTTTCTTTCAGAAGAAAGAGCGTAAAACGGTGACCAGTCGTTTGGGAAATAATTCGCCAAATGTTGGTGAGGATTTCCGTAAGAACGATCCTCCAGTAGCTGCAGGCAGCTTTAATCCACAACAAACCAGAAGAAAAGTGATCCCCGAAAAGCCAAATTATAGCCTCAATCTTTGGAGCATCATGAAGAACTGCATTGGCAAAGAGCTCAGCAAAATACCAATGCCTGTAGGTTTCAGAAGTTATATTTTATTAATAATTGTACGACGTGCTCAATTTGAGATTTTACTAATTAGCAATTTTCATACTAATCGAGGTTTCGGTCGAGCTATTAACATTCATGTTTAAACATTTTATTTGGAATTGTTACCCTTTTGCCTTGGCTGTCAATAGAATCAATATTTTATGAAGCTGAAATATCTGTTTTAGCAGGCAAAAGGGTTAAGAGACAGTTGATTGAAATACTGTGTTTTAATGTGAATTGTGAGAAAAAGCTTAAACTGACTTATGCTACTGAGGAAAACAACCTAACTGAACATGATCTAATACCAAATTGATATTGGGTGTTTGAGTCGCACATCCTGTTTACAACCTTTTTTAAAACCCTGTTTTTCAGCTTAGAACCAGTTTCTGTTGTAATCAGCCCCCCTCAATTGTTGAATTTGAGGGAAATCAGTCTTCCAACCCTGCCAATTCTAGGTGGCACTCCTTGGTGCGGAGACTAAAGTGTAATTTGTTGACTGCTTGTATTTGTGTATTTTGTAAATTGGTTGACGGCATCACTTAGCTTTTATCAATCAATCAGTCAATCGATCCAATCAATCAGTCAATCAGTCTCCCATCCCCGCCAATACTACCAGTACACGCCACTCCTTGGAGCAGAGACTTGTGTAATTTGTTGACTCTGTGTTTTTTTAAAGGTGAATTTCAGTGAGCCGCTGTCGTTCCTTCAGCGCCTTACGGAAGATTTTGAATATTCCGAATGCTTGGACAAAGCAGTCAATGCAGAAGACGTTTACGAACAACTGGCCTATGTTGCTGCGTTCACGGTGTCTTCGTATTCTACGACGACTACGCGCACGCTGAAGCCGTTCAACCCTCTGCTTGGTGAAACTTTCGAATGTGATCGGAGGAGTGACTTTGGGTGGCGGTCACTTGCCGAACAGGTCCGTTCCTGCTTGATCTGAGAATTGTTTGAGACAGAGAGCTTAGTTATTTCAATAGTTAGCTCTGTTTATGTGATTTTTGCAGTTTAACTTTTGATTAGATTAGGTACTGTATTCATTTGTTGGATGTTTCTATTGGTTGATGGCATCTCGTGGCATATATCAATCAATCAGTCGATCGACCAGTCGATCAATCAATCAGTCATTTAGTCAATCAGCTAGTCAATCAATCAGTAAATCATAAAACATCTTTGGCACCATAATAATAATAATGGATTTATTATAAGTCTGTGCTTGCTTCAAAGTGAAAATCATCCTTAGAAATCATGTTGATGGTAGTTTGGTGTTGAATTTCAATTGGCCAGTCCGCAAATGCCTGTACGATAGATGATGTTGATGATTAGCACTATTAGTTATTAGATGCTGATGATGTTACAGAAGTAAATATTTAAGTATTTGGTATTGCTGGGACACTGACTTGCATTAATGTAATTGATATTGTGTACCGGTAACTGCCACGCCAGGTAAAATTTGCAATCCAGTAAGGTCTAAGATTTTGCTTGACTCTTTTTCCAGGTGAGTCATCATCCACCAATGGTTGCGATGCACACGGAGAGCAAGCACTGGAGCTCGTGGCAGGAGTTCACGATGTCCAGCAAATTCCGCGGAAAGTACCTGCAGATTATACCACTTGGTGAGTAGTCTCAGCCTGGGTATATTAAGATTCACTAATGCGCTAAAACTTTTTTGACAGATTCAATTCCTCTACAACAGGATGGCCATAAATAATGAATAGTTTCTAATTGCTAGGTTTTGAATTATTTGTTATTTTACTCTTTATATTGGAAAGCAAAAAGGAGCAGTTATTGGTTATATGTTTACTTATTGTTATTGTTATTATTACGTTTCTTCTTCTCTCTTCTTCTTCTTCTTCTTCTTCTTCTTCTTCTTCTTCTTCTTCTTATTATTATTATTATTATTACTATTATTATTATTACTATTACTGCTGCTATTAGTAGTTGTAATAGCAGTAGTAGCAGTTGCAGCAGTGTTTGCAGTAGCAGTTTCAGGCTTGCAGTTTGTTAAATTTGTTGCTTAAAAATGAACCAACAGCTCATTACAAGGAAAGTTTTGTAAGATTACAATACATTACATAAAGAGCACCCTATTTCAGTTGTTATTGTGTGATTTTCTAATCGTATTCTGGTTTATATTTGCGTATTTTTAATGCCACTCCAGGAATTGCGCATCTGCTCTTCATCGGCAGTGGCAATCACTACACATGGCGCAAGGTGACGACAACCGTCCACAACATCATCGTGGGCCGTCTGTGGGTGGACAACCACGGAGAAATGGACATCATAAATCACGTCACGGGCGACAGGTGTCATCTCAAGTATACCCCGTACAGTTTCTTTTCGCGATATGCTCCTCGGAAGGTAAACAGAGCGCAGCATTTCTTGGCACTTATCATAATTTCTCTTGTATAATAGGCATCCGATTTTGATATGCACCTGTGTACAGGGCCTGATGTGTGTGTACAGGTCTACAGACTGTATGGTGGAAGAGACTGTTTTATGTTAAAAATTATATACTGTAATATATATATATATATATATATATATATATATATATATATGTGTGTGTGTGTGTGTGTGTGTGTGTGTGTGTGTGTGTGTGTGTGTGTGTGTGTGTGTGTGTGTGTGTGCTAGTTTTGTGTGTGTCATTGTTATATTTTTGAGCAGAATTTTTGCAACTGGACTCATAGATTGAACAGTTTTCTCAATGTAGAGTACATTTTGTCCTATGTTGTACTTTTTCGGGTGCATCGGGCTTGCATTTAACATACTTAGAACAGAAATGCATTCCCATTAAATTAATTCACAGTGAGGCCACACAGGCTTACTAAGCCTCCTAAACCACTTAAAATCACATTATTATTATTATTATTATTATTATTATTATTATTATTATTATTATTATTATTATTAGGCCATGTATTCAATGAGGCCATATTTAATTAAATTGTATATTCTACTCTTACTATCTTTCTTCATTTCTGTTTTGGTTGTATTTCCCGACGAATTGTTCTTGCACTTTGAATTGACCGATACCTTTATGGTTGTCAGGTTTCTGGAGTGATCACCGATAGCCACGACAGGGCGATGTATGTGCTGTCGGGAACATGGGATGACAAGCTGGAAGGAGCGAGGGTCTTGAGCACGGTAAAAACTGGAAAGGGTAACGTGGTCTACGAAACTGGTGAAACCAGAGTGCTCTGGCAGAGAAGATATCCAGTGTAAGGGCTCATCCATATAGTACATATGCAAAAAAGGCATATTTTCAACCCCCTTCCTCCCTCCAGTTTACACACCATACATACACAAAATCTCCTAAATCCAACCTCTCCTCGGTGCACACGTACTATATGGATGGACTCTTAGGAAACCGATTATGAATGGTCTCTAAGAAATATTGCAATTCTATTTTTATTTGAATTATTTGTTCATATTACTGTATCAGCATTTGCAAATTATAGTGATGTGATTATAGTACCGGTATGCTATTGTGATTATATTACATTATAGTGCCAAATTTGTTTTGTATTTGTCTATGTGAATGCATGTGTGTGTATCATCATCATCATCAGAAGCGCGTGGCCAGCGGGGGCCGTTGTGTTACCCCTTGACCATGACCCCGCCAGATGGCACGACTCCAGAGAGTAGATGGAATCTCGCTGGTCTGGGAACGGATGTGGTCGATCCATCTTTTCCTGGGACGACCAGGACAGCGCTTCCATGGTCGGTCAGGTGGATGGCCGATGGATAGGTCGATGTGGCAGCGGAGGGCTTGATGTACAGGAACTGTCTCTTTGAGGCGGGCTGCATGTCCAAAAATGGCAAGACGGCGCCTACTTATCAGTTCATTGAGTGATGGTAATTCAGTCCATGAGGATATCTCCGCGTTGGTAATGAAGTCATACCAGCGTACTCCAAGGATCTGACGTTGGCACCTCATATGGAAGGCTTCCAACTTCCTTACTTCCGAGGCGAGTAAGGTCCAGGTCTCGGCCGCGTAGAGTAGGACAGACAGAACAAGTGTCTGGTACAGATGGAGCTTGATGGCCAGAGAGAGACGTCTGTCCTGCCAGATATTATGCAGGGAGAACATGGCAGTAGAGGCTAGGGTGATGCGTCTGGTCAGATCTGGATGACAGTGTCCATTGGAGGACTGCACGCTACCAAGGTATGTGAAACTGTCTACTGACTCAACACACTCCCCATCAACCACGATAGAGGGGGGCTGTGATCCACTTCCTAGGTTCTGTAACTTGGTTTTAGTCCAGGAAACCTTCATACCAAGTGGAGCAGAAGCATGGCTGAAACTAGAGAGGTATTCAGAGGCATTGGTAGCAGAAGGTAGAAACAGAGTTGTATTGTCTGCGTAGACCAGGTCTGTGAAGCGGTGTGATCCGACACTAATGCCATGGTTCACAGACATGTGATCTAAGATCCAGTCGATGGCAATGCAGAAGAGGATTGGTGCGAGTATACAGCCCTGTCTCACACCAGATGTAGTTGAGAATTGAGCAGAGAGATTTTGACTTTTGTGTGTATGTGTATATATATATATATATATACATTATATATATATATATATATATATATATATATGTATATATATATCTGTTATGCAATAAGCATTTTGAATGGAAACTCAAATGTTGAAGATCCAGTTTTTATTGTTTTCTATTTGCTGAAATATTGAAATTGTGTACACAAATTCATATGTTTTCTTTATGTATATTTATATGCATATGTTTCTTTTATATATATATATATATATATATATATATATATATATATATATATATATATATATATATATATATATATATATATATGTGTGTGTGTGTGTGTGTGTGTGTGTGTGTGTGTGTGTGTGTGTGTGTGTGTGTGTGTGTGTGTGTGTGTGTGTGTGTATGTATATAAGCATTTTCAATGTAGACTGAAATATTTAGGTTTGTGTTGTGATTGTATTTTATTTATTGAAATATGTTGCTGTTAGCCTGGATGCTTTCGTATTGCAATGGATTGAATTGTATTTTGTTCAGTGCTTTGTGTGTTCAGCTCGCGTTACTGTGTTTCTGAGTGATAATTTGTTGTTTAGGCCAGATTTAGAGCGCTGTTACAATTTCACGCAACTGGCGGTTGAGTTAAATGAACCGGAGTCCGACGTTGCTCCCACCGACAGCCGCAACCGCCCGGATCAGCGCTTAATGGAGGAGGGAAAGTGGGACGAAGCAAATCGAGTGAAGCTCCTGCTCGAGGAAAAGCAGAGAACCGCTCGCAAGAAGATGGAACAAGAAGCTATGATGGCAGCTAAATTGGGTGAGTAGAAATTTGGATTATATTTGGTCATACATGTAAGCGGTTAGATATATTAATGGCATTATTATTATTATTATTATTATTATTATTATTATTATTATTATTATTTAAGTCATTTCCTATGTGAAGAATTGTGAGTGTGGAGCAAGTCAGGGGTGGACAACTTATTAAAAGTCACTGCACAGTGAATAGGGTCAGGTTCACACCCCTTCCCTCTGGTTGTGTGGTATGAATCCCCTCCTGTGCCCCTGCTTTGTGCTTATGTTATATTTTGTTAATATTGTATTCAATTGTGCCAACCCTCATGTACAGCCGCATGCTATGTGCGTGAAAGTAAGTTTTTTTTGACATTTTGGAAACTGTAGAGATTGGAATAAGCTTGTAGTTTTATACTATTATACATTTTTTATATTGTTTACATTTATTTAAAATACAATTTTTGTTTGCGTGCAGGCGAGGAGTTTAAGGGTTACCTGCCAAAGTGGTTCAAACAGGAAGATGATCTACAGACAGGTGCGATGATTCATGCGTTTACAGGTGAGTACTGGCAGTGCAAGGAAAGACAAGATTGGTCACGATGTCCAGATATCTACCTGAAACAGTTTGGGTCTTTATGAACGTGGAGTTTTTTTTGTGGATGATTGATGACGAGTTGTTTTGTTTGAGGAATTTGACATGGATAGTCTGGCTGTTGTAAAAAAACACATTTTGACCATTCAAGACTGCATATAAAATTTACAGCTTATGCAAGTAGTGTCAGTCAGACCGGCTTTTTGATGTGTCTATTTGACTGATTGCTGCAGCAGATAGACGCGATAGTTTGACGTTTGCCGCTATCATGTTTCTCTTTGTGATTGCATTTTTTGCAAGGATTTCTCGTGAATTTTTCTTCCATTGCCTCGTAGTTTTCTCGACTGGCTACTATAGTAGAAGTTGAATTTTTAGGCAAATGATGCTGGTTGTGCTATTTTTTGGAGCGTTAATAGGATTTCAAGTATTATCACAATCTCTTCAGATATTTTTGCCATTTGATATCTTGTAATTCTGCATCTTTTCTAAATTCAAGTTTATTTTTTCGAATGAAGCGCTGTGACCGGTTGTGGTGCTTCGTGGAGCGTAGGGTATTTCGGGTTGTCACCTATTTGTGCTTCTAATTGGCTTATTGCATTTTTGTCTATGTTGTTGTTCAGTTGCTTAATTTTTAAGCTGTTTATGCCACGTGTTCAATGTATATAGTGAAGACTTTTGAATTTTGGGCTGAGTTGAATAGACATTAATGTGTACATGGTTCGGATGCATAACTAGTGGAATTTATCTTGTGCTAGCTTTTCCTACGTGCTTTCTGTAACTATTTAGTCTTAACCCCGTCGACTCGCAAGGCCGGTTTTGAGGCTTTCTCGTCTTTTCCCATATTTCGTAAGGCCCTTTTTGGGGCCCCATTGTGTATCTGGAGAACCTGCAGAACGAAAACCTGTCGACCATTCATTGATCGCGGAAACGCGAGGAGCAATCCATTGGACAGAAGAATGTGTCAGTAATAGTGGCACGCCATTCAATAGCTTCCATGCATAGCTGACTTGACCGCCCACCTGTCACCACCATTGTTCCCCGTCTCGGCGCAAGAACCAATTATTGTTGCCTGGAATGTGTCATTTGTTGCACCCATTCAGAAGGGGCTAGAGCGACCGCTTGCACACCTTGCTAGAGAACAACCCACTAATTTTCTCCAGGAGCTCAGGGTACATGGGAAAATACGCACAGAGGGATCGAGGCGAAGGAGTTAATAATGGAAAAGTGCTATTGTTGGATTGTTAATAGTTGAAATGAAATGAATCCTGTGGTGCAGCCAGGATTCCAGAATAGGGGGGGGCACATCCACGTTTTTGAGCGAAAAGTCTTGGCAAGCAAAAAAACCTCATTGTACCAATAACTTTGACCTTTCCTTTATTCTCCTCGAGCTCTTAATACTACCAACCCCCAAACTACTTGAGGTTTTGAACAAATCTGACAACTGGTCCCAGCCAGAATAGAGGGGCTGGTTCCCCGCCCCCCCAAACCTTCTCATGGCTATGCCAATGAATGAATCTCACTTCAGGAACCATGCTTCCAACATTTGAAGGCCCTTGGACAAAAATTGTCCTAGACCCCTCTTTCTTCCGTGCCTAGAAGTGAAGTATGACCCCCTAAAATGAGATGTTAGTGCTTCACGGGGCGTTGGGTATCAGTGGTTGTCGCCTATTCGTGCTTCTATTTGACTTCTTGCATTTTTATCTATGTATGTCTGATTTGAATATTATCAATGAGATTCTTAAGAAGTACCAGCGTTTTTAGCATGTAGTTCAAAGCAGAGGGTGATGCTGGTGTGGAACTGACATTCAGGTGTTTCTGGAAACAATAGCCAAAAATGGATGAAAGAGAGACAGAGACAGGGAGAGAGAGGGGGCAGGGAGGGGAGGAGGGGAAGAGCATGCCCTTGGAGGTGCCTGATGGACTGATGTTGGTGGTGATGTCTACTGACAGCTTCTTATTGCAGCGGCCGGGCTTCACTTCTCAGCACAGAAGAAAGAGGTCCCAAAGGCCACATGGACCCCGGGTCTCTTATTTTTCTAGATACCTCTGGTAACTCTGAATTTAAGCATTAACCCTTTGAACAACGTCAACCTGTACGTAAAAACTGATAACCCTGGATCCCTGAGACCTATTGTGGGAAACCGGGTATTGCAATAATTATTATACGTTCATCCCGCTATAGTGGTATCATGGGTTCAAAGGGTTAAACATTGAAATTAGCGGTTTAATTGAATTGTTTGCTAAAGTTTACATCTCACATTACAACTGTCTAATGAAATAATGGTCAGTGACTGAAATCTGTTGTTTCTGTTTTCTTTTATTGTACAACGAAATAGTTTGTTTTGAGCATTGCGTTCATTAAGACGTTTTTCTGCATAAAATTGTTTTGTGATTGTTAAAAAATTGCCACATTGTGTTCTGTTGTTCCAGTTTTAGTCATTTTCACTTGTAACATCTCATCATATTGCACGAACTTGTTTATGTAAACATCTGTAATGTATTGTCTTTATATTGATAGAACTGTTGTCCATAAAGATTTAGATATTAAATGCTTTTAATTGTTGAAGCATTTTTTTCAAGTGATATTTGTCCTGTAGCAGGTTTGGTTTGCCAAGGGAGATTCATTATTATAGGGCTCATCCATATACTACATATGCAGAAAGGCATATTTTCAATCCTCCTCCCGTTTGCATGCCGTACATATGCAAAATCTCCTAAATTCAACCCCCCCCCCGTCTTTGTGTACGTACTATATGGATGGACCAATGGACAGCTTTGTATACTGTGCAAATCGTGCCTGGTAGTTGCATCAGTTGTTTTGCTGTAAGTCATGTATGATTATTCTGTAGCTTTCAAATAGGCATAATTCATTCATAGTTACATGTACATGCATTGTTAGCAGGCTTAGACCTATATCAAGGAGGATTGCCTCTTTCATTGTATCTATAGGTTGTGCTTGAATTGAACTTCCATTACAAGTTACCAGATTTCTGATGATTAGAACTTAATATAGATCTACTGTTGGAATTCTTGCATTGGCATAAACTTGGATGAAGAAACGGGATGGCCAACTTCTATACCCTTTGATTGACTTCCCTACCATACATGGGCGCCTGCATATTAGGGCAAGAGAGTCTACTCCCCCCCCCACCCCACCTGGAAAATGAAAACACCAATATTTTCACAGTGAAATTTGAAAACCTTGCTAAAATATTAACCGTGACTGTTGTGTTTTGCCTCTTGGAAATTTTTTTTGAGTGCCCATGCTACTAGCATAGCATCTTTAAAAATGGGTGGGGTAGTGGACCCTAGCCTAGTTGCCCAATAGAAGTTTATGCTTATGGATTCTTGACACGCAGCTGGAGGATAGCGGGTTCAAATCTGACCCTAGCCACTGTGTAGCAATCTTGGGCAAGTTTTTCACTCCTGACTTGCTCCACGTTTGTGATTCTTCACTTTGTGAATGACTTTGCATGTGTTAACAACCATGGAATTTTTAAAGGGAGTTTTCATGTGACCAAATGAAGGTATCAGTGATTGCTGATATTTACTATTTTTTTAAGTTAGCCATTTTGACTGTACGTTTTAATTTGAGGTAAGATTTCATAATTCCTAGAGTTGTGATGAAGAGAATATTTTTCTCGGTGGCAGAATATTCTACGGCCACAGATCTGGATTAGACAATCTATGAGTCGTAAAATAAAGAAACGGGTTTACCATAAATAATTCTCTGTATGAGTAGCATTTAGAATTTGATGTTTTCTTTCCCAAATTTGTGGAGTTTTTTTCTCTCCAAATTTCTGTGCTTCAATTATTTGTCAGTCAGTGTTTATTCTAGGCCTTCTCTGGGGGGAAATTTTCCCCCCAAAGTTTTAAAATCCCCCCTCTCCAAAAAAAATTTTTTTTATACATTGGCTGGGGGGATGGAAATTTCCCCTCCAAAAGTGTGGATACTCAGACCTTGTCCCCCAAACATTTCAAAATCCCCCCAATGTCAAGGTGGCTAGAATAAACACTGTTTGTCAGTTGTGCATGTGTCTTTTAGTTTAAAGTCAAATCAAATATGCACTGCAGTGTAGACTGTGTTAATCCACTTGATGTACTACGATCCATCCTATCGCCAAATTCATGTAACCTCTGGTTAGTTTATGCATTTGCTGTTCATTTTCGTTTTATCTCAACTGCAGTTAGCTTAAGGAATATCTTAAGCACGTGTTCTGAACTTTTTTCCTACAGACTCTTGTATTTGAAGCTTTGCAGAGATTAGCAGGTGTTTAAAATTGATAAAAGTTTCATTTTGTGTTTTGAGTGTAATTCTGTGAATGGACTGATAGTGCTTGAGCTGTTTAAACTTTTGTCTGGTAATTAATCTGTCTTTATGTATTGTAGTTTTCCTTTGTCGTATTATCTTTGTCCCCATTTGCTAGAGCAGGCCATTTGCCATTCAAAACCGATTAATATCACAATAAGAGAGGTAGCTATTCACTCCATGGGTTCAATCCCAGTGTTACAGTCTTGCAACGGACACCGGCTGCACCAAGACAATCACTGAAGTTGGCACAGCGTCTGACTGCGTCAAATGTCTGAAATTTAATCTCATTTTCTTATAAAGTGACTCTGAAGCTGAGACCACATATGTGCTTAAATATGAGAAGCGCCATATAATATAAGTCCCTTATTACATTGCTGTAGGGGCTGTCCATTAATTATGTCAACAGTTTTTGGGCAATTTTTGACCTCCCCTTGTCAACAACTGTCAAACTTTCAGTGACCTCCCCCATATAATTATGTCAAAAACTTTTGACAACCCCTAAGATCAGTTACGGGTCCCCTAAAAACTTAAGAAGGTTTTTGCGGTGATAATCTTATCCATATTTTTGCTCATCAAGTGTCAAAAGGTGGTTGTGTTTACCTTTTTTGCTTGTCAGGCTTTTTTCTGTTGTAATAAATAGTATTCTATGAAATTTCCTATTTTTGGATTATTTGAAAAAATGAAATTGTTGACGTCAACATCTCTTGACCCCTCCCCCTGTCAACAGCTGTCAAACTTTTTCAAACCCCTCCCCTATTTTGTTGATCAATCAACCAATCAATCAATCAAATAAGCTTCTATGGCGCCACTATCATAATGCCCCAGGCATCAGCTGATGGCGCACCTAATCCAATAGAATTAGAGCCAGGTCAATCCGGAAAATCAGTAGGAACAGCGGGGGAGCAATCTAAAAGGGATAAGCCAAGTCAAACAGGTATGTTTTAAGACCAGATCTGAAGGCTGATAGATGGTTAGTGATACGAAGTGATATGGGTAATGAATTACAAAGCTGAAAACAACTAGTGCCAATGACTGCGAGAATAAGGAACAACAAATGAAAGTCCTGCCAATACCTTAATTGACGTAATTAATGGACAGTCCCTTGCAGAAAATTTACACTGGATTTATTGTACCTCTCGATTATTCTTGTCTGCGCGTAACTTTATAGAAAAGTTATGCGGGGGTTTCGAGAATGCCTCTTCTTTAATGCGCATAGGCAAACGTATTGTGATTGGTTCTTGCTTGAGCCGTGCAGCTGTACCAGACCCAGTTTCTGAGTTCATATCTCGTGTCTGATCATCGTACTAGATTTTGAAATCGTCGTGGTCCAGAAATTGACGATGCAGTATATTCGCTTAAGTAAACGATAAAAAACAGTGCTTAAGCAAATCTTAAATATTGCTTGATTGATAGATAGCTTTTTTGTTCTGATTAGCAACGCCGGGCAGTAGTTAACTACAAGTAGGTAACTACTTGTAGTTTAACTACACTTTAGTAGTTACAGAGTAGTTAGTAACGCCCGAAGTGGGGTGCAGCTGCACCCCTGGAAAAATGTAGGGGTGCAATGCACCCCTGGATAGACGATGGTCTGCACCCCTGTTTCGTAAAATAACAGGGGGTGCAGATCGAGGACCTTTTTTGCTTGTCAAGATATTTTGAAGGTGGAATTGAGCGTTGAGACATTTTTTGCTTGTCAAGGGTTTGAAAGAGATATAAATGTTACTTTGGGAAAATCTGCACCCTCTGACCAAAATTCGTCCCGACGGGCCTGTCGTAAACAGTGTTGATTAAACACTAGTTCAACATTCTATTACATTAAAAAGAGTTGTTGGGTCTAAAGAAGACAGGGGCTGGCCGACAGAGCTCGCGTGCTCCTTGGGTTCCCTTATTGGATCGGGGGGAAGTTGGCGCCTATAAGTGAAGGTGCGCCACAATTCCGGGATGCTGGCTATGCCTGCCCATCACAGAGAATTTATTTGTATAAAAAATCTACTGTAGCAGTACTACGAGCATCGGGGTAAACTTATGAAGTAGGACAGATAGAAAATAGAATAGAAAACAACAAGGCACTACAAATTCAAAAGCTACAATACTAAAACTACTGCTACAATGTACTACTACTACTACTACTACTACTACTACTAGGGCCTAGTAGTAGTAACAATAGTAGTAGTAGTAGTAGTAGTAGTAGTAGTAGTAGTGTTTACTACTAGGGCCTAGTAGTAGTAGTAGTAGTAGTAGTAACTGGCTTGAAAGTGGTTTAGTATAATTTTTCTCTGTATTGAAAAAGCACTGTCGCTCATACAGCACTCTGTTTAGGCCTTTGGACCAGTGGACACAACTATTTAATGGATGTTTTCATTATGTGTCAGACATTGCAAGCACAGTCATGACTTCTCTGTCCTAATTTCCTAAAGACATGGCTGCAGAAACTTACCTAGAACGAAGTTTCAGCCGGGTTTTTAAAATTTATATTTCATTCGCCAGGTGGTCACAGCAGAAGGATAAATTTCACATCACTCACTACATCTTCTTTAACGCAAGATACTAAGATACTTAAACAGAAGCTATTAGCGTTGAGTAGGCCGCGCAGACAGTAATGAACCGACGGCACGTTGTCATATACCCATCGGCATTTATCGTAGCTGCATCGATTTGGCCATTATTATGTCGCTCAATTTGCAGCTTTCACTCAATTAATTGATATCACCCGAGCCTTTGCTATTTAGCAGCGTATTGATTGGCCTCGATTCGACCATTTTGCGTAGACGTCCACGGTCGTCTCCATGAAAACCTTGAAGATCAGCGGTATCGGATTTCCATCAAAAGTAGCGCATAATAAACACGCTTAAACGACTAAAACAGTGAGTTAACAATTGTTTGAGTTGCTCGATACATTTCACGAAAATATCGGCTGCTTTTGTACGTATGTTAGACATATAGAAAGCAATTTTTTGCTAATTGGGTAAAAAATCTCACGAGAATAGACAGTTCTCAGCAATTTCATTGGCGACTTTAATCTAAAAGCAGATCTAAAATTTTACGTGATTTAATATGGATCGCTATCCATTTGTAGACATTTAATTGGCATAAGTTCTCAACCAAACTTGGCATATACTGATCTGATCTCTCGTTTTTTCTATTTCTCCAGGAATTTAAAAATTCAACAATCATGTCAGTTTTTCGGAGAAAAGATTCAACGCTGGCATTCCAAATCAGCATCTTTCTGCTTTACCTCCCGACTGCTCTGTCCGTACAAACTACTGCGGATAAGTAAGTAAACGATGCCAGACAAGGACATGAGTTGGGTTCACCCATGGGCTGGGTTAGGTCAGAAATTATTATGTTCATGATGGGTTGGGTAAAAAATAAGTCAGGATTAAGGAATTGTAAATTGTATTGTATTGCGGTGGGTTGGTTTGGTCAAGTAGCCCTATTGCTTTCGTGGACTGGGTTGTGTTGGGTCAATGGGTCTGAATCATCATGGGTTGGGTTTTTAAAAAATAAGCACGTGTCCATGTCTGGAGGATGCTATGACATCCAATCTACACTCTGACCCAATAAAATCATGCCGCTGAGGGTAGGGTTAGCAGTCGTCCTTAAATGATAAGGACAGTCCTTAAATTCTGTGGTCCCGTTCTTAAGAGCGCTTGTCCTTAATAAGGACACAAAATGTCCTTAAATTTCATTTAAAATAGTGATTAGCGATTTCAGACATTACGCTAGAGCTTTGCTATTGATTGATATTGATTGCTATTGATTGATATTGATTGCTATAGATTGATATTGATTGCTATTGATTGATATTGATTGCTGGAAAAGGTCATCACTAGTTCTTTGTGCTTTTTTGCATCTTTAACGCCCTAAAAAGTTCCAACGAAGAAAAAAGGTCATCAATATTTTTTGTTTTTGGTGCTATTTTGCTTCTTTAGCGTTCTAAAAAGTCCGACAATCATAAACATAGGGGCCTAGGTCATCGCTAGTTTTTTGTTCTTCTTTTAACGTCCTGGAAATTCTGACAAGCCAATGTGTTTTGTGTGTCCTTAATAGGGCTGCGCCGAGTAACTCGAGTAACGCAAGTACTCGACTCCAAATTGGAGTCGAGTAATTATTTGGAGTCGAGTACTCGCATAGAATAACTAAACAAAGAATAGAATAGATAAATAAAGAATAACCAAAGAATTTCATTAAAATTTGGCCTACTGTTATTTGTTACAAATAATTATTAATCAGTCTTATTTAGGTTATTCTTATTCGTTATGCCCCCGTTAGTTAAGATGTTGTCCACAGTGGGCCAACCCTAGTGAAGACCTCATATTTTTTGCCAGTACCGGTAAAATAGTTTCTGTTCTGTAAGTTCTGTAACTTTGGTTATACTAACTTTGAAAACGCTTGAATACCCGAAAAATTGATATGTAACTGTATCTAATGTTCTGCTTTGGTTAAATGAGGGCCACGAGGCAAATAATAAGCATTATGTGACGTGTAACGTTTGCAAATCATGTATTTCCGGTTTTACGCGAGTACTCGAGTACTCGCTAAGCTACTCGACTCCTACTCGACTCCTAAACTACTCGGTTAGCACAGCCCTAGTCCTTAAATTCTTTCCAAATGATCTGATATCCCTACTGCCACTGTATATTTGTCCATAACTTTGGCAAATGTGGACCAATACTCAAAATGTTTTCAGAAATAAATGAGGACAAGACCTCCAGAGGGGCACGGCATAAATGATGATGAGATGATCCTTCACGCTAGGGCCGCCTAACTCAAATGGAATGATGGAAGCTGTTATTCTTAACTTTCAGAGGGTTAAAAAACACTTGCAATGAATGAGAGACTTGTGGCGAAAGGGGCACTGGCATAAAACATAATATTGTTGATAGTTTTGGGAAAGATTGTTCCGTTGTCTCTCGTGAAGCGGGACATTTTAAGATTCGGGCAACTGGTCAAACAATAAATAAGGCTTGGATTCAATCTGCCAACATCCGATCGGAGTGACACCCAATCGCAAAGACGCTCACCTTTCTCACGGAAACACGGCCCCAACAATTTTGGAAACGGTGATTAATCGAAGAGCATCGAACGATATACAATCGTATAAATTATTCACGGACGCCCAAAGACAGGCAGCCAAACAGGCGGCACACTGTGTTTGCAGTTACCAAACATCAATCTGATCCACACGGAAAAGAGTATATTCGCATTGTTCATCTCTGATGCGTACAGAATTTCTGTCAAAGGCAGCTGCCGCTGTCTAATAAGAGAACTGAAACGCAATATACTTAGACGATCGTGTTTTTTTGCAAAACGTAGCAAAGTGTTCACTGAACGGTTGAAGAATTTAATTGCACTTAATTGCGCGTATTGAGGTCTCACTCAGTGGCGGCTCCACCGGGGGGGGGGGGGTCAGGGGGCCCGTACCCCTATTGAGTGTCTGGCCCCCATGCAGGGTCCCCCAGTTGGGACCCTATACTTAATGCTACATACATTAAACAACAAATGGTTGGCCCCCCATGATTAGAAGTTGCCACCCCAACGGCCCCCACTTGCCAAATCCTAGAGCCGCCACTGATCTCACTGCCGAATTCAACGATGGGTTTTAGGATGATGGGTTTGCAAATGTGGGGTGGGTACTCCCTACTAAGAACGCGCCCATGTTCGTGAGCTCTAACACAAGAATTGGACTCAAACCCGGGAAATTGTGAAAATTTAATGGGTAAACGTTGTCAACTCCGCTATCATCTGCTCTGATTCACTGCCACACTGAAAATGTCGACTGCTGCATAAAATAAAAATGAATTAGTTTATTACTACTACTAATACTACTACTACTACTACTACTAGGCCCCCTACTACTACTACTACTACTACTACTACTACTACTACTACTACTACTACTACTACTACTACTACTACTACTACTACTACTACTACTATTATTATTATTATTATTATTATTACTACTACTACTACTACTACTACTACTACTACTACTACTACTAGAAAGATGCTCGCTTCGCTCGCGCTCGCTTCGCTTGCGTGCAGGACAATACTAATATCTATCCACATTGCGCAATGCTCGCTTCGCTCACTTCGCTCGCAGTGCAGGCTCGCTTCGCTCGAGGCAACGAATATTCCAGAACGACCAATCAGAACGCTCACCCAGCCAAGCAATCAGAACGCTTGAAGGTAACCAATGAGAACATCACACAGCCAACCAATCAGAACACTCACACAGCCAAGCAATCAGAACGCTTAAACGCTTGAAGGTAACCAATCAGAACGCTCACACAGCCAACCAATGAGAACGCTTGAAGGTAACAGACATACAGAGGAAGGATTTTAATATTATAGATTATTATTACATGGTCGTTAACGTACGTCAAGACATTCACAAATTGAAGAATAGCAATTGTGGAACAAGTCAGGGGCAAACACCTTTCCCAAAGTATCTATCGGTCCTGAAGAGGTTTCTCAAGTACCTTTCCACTCAATTGCAAATTTTCATTTCGGGTTAGTGACTAAAAGTGCACGACAGACAAGGCAGACAGTCAGACAGACAGACAAGCAGGAAACGAGTACATGGTAGTACAAGTGACGGAGAAAGACGAGACTAACAGTACATTAACTGGAAATAGTATGGTTAGACCTACAGTATAGCACAGTGATGGGCACAAATTTTGATCAGAGGGCCGCAAAAGTGTCCGCGATGAAAGTCGAGGGCCGCATACATTTTTTCGGCAATTATAATTAAATTTTTAAGTAGTTTCCAAAACGTTAGTTAACATAACGTATTATAAACTGTGCAGTGTAAGTAATTATTAATAAGCCAAGACTGTCAAAATAAGCCAAGACCGTAAAGTCTAAAAAAGTTAGTAAATATTAAAAGCATAATTTACAGTTAACGATCAAGTGCCAAAGTGTAAATCCAATTTGAATGCTGAATTTTCCATTACGGTGTTGTCAATTGCTTCATATATTTTAGAGGACCGCACATTAATGTAGTATCTCTCGAAGTCGGGGGCCACACAAAAGAGCTTCGAGGGCCGCATTTGGCCCGCGGGCCGCACTTTGCCCATCCCTGGTATAGCAAGTGGGAAGGTTACCGTATATCCCCAAATAGATGCACTTTGCCATTTAAAGCATTCGTAAGAAATATTCTTACGATTATATCCTACTTGGTTAGAGACTAAGGACATTATCTCGTTTTTTAGAAAATATTTACTGATCGAAAGGTTAATTCGTGTCCTGGATTCTGTCGAATCGGAACAAAATAACACTTTAGTAAGTCGCACTGAAACCTTCTGGAATTTTCTTGATCAAGTGACTCTCAGAAACGCTGGGAAACCTAGTTTTTCTGTTAAAAGTAATCGTATCGAGAACGCGCATGTGGTCAGGCGCCATTTTAAGGCGCTTACAGTACATATTATATTATTAAGTAAGAAAATATTGGAGTCAGACTGCGAAGTACAGTGTAAGTAAGTAATAATTGAAGTCAAGATCTGACATAAAAATAATAATTGCAGGATAGTTTAACAAATTTTCTTGGCACCTCATTCTGTTTACTTCAAATGTTACAGCACAGAGTGGCGGTTCCACGTGGGGGGATGAGGGGATGAATTCCCCGGCCACCGGACTTTCGGAGTTACTGTTTTGCTTGTAAAAATTAATAATAATTATCTGATCACCTACTTTTGGGTAAAAGTCTAGTAAAACTAACTGGGATGACTTTTTTGCTTGTCAACCTATTTTTCGGTAAAAGCGTAGTAAAATTAGGGATAAAATTCAATTGTTTTCAGCCTTTTCGGCAAAGTTTATTGATTTTTCCTTCTATTTTCATCCCCCACCAACTTTCTCTGAATTCATTCATTCCACCAAGAAATCCTGGAACCGCCACTGACAGTATACTTAAGAAATTTATGTAGACTACAATGAAAGATTCTACTTTAGCGACTCTTTATGTCCTTTTCTTGTATCATCGCAGACGTCAACCATTACTGATAATGTACAGTAATTTCGTATGCATGCAATATTGTTGTCGGTGTCGTCGAAAATTTCGCGATGTCTAATAATGACTGTTTTATTATTTTGATCTTCATCGTTGCAATACTTTTCGTCAGACGTCAACACGGGAACGCGGGACGAGCAGTAAGCATTCTAACTGTTTACGCGTAGAGTGACTGATCCACGGTTATTTCGAGGATTATCAATTTGGTGGGGGGGTGTCCGTAAATTCTGGGAGTTCCCTGCCAAAAAAGTCCGACAAGCAGAAAAGGTCATCACATAGCTGAGTTTGGGAGTGTTGAGGGTGTCGGTCTCAAATTGGGGGGAGGGTGTTAGGTGGTGTAAAAATATCCCTGGACTGATCACTAATATTCTTAGAGTGCTGCGTATTTCATATCTCGTTTCAAGTTTTCCACCGACCGCCTTCATTTGACTTTTGAAAAGGCAAAGGTAAAGGTAGTCCCGTAGGGTCCGTTGCTGACAGTTGGCTTCTAGAGCTGAAGCAACCCAACCCATCGAATCTCTAGCCCAACCTTTTTTCTATTTCTGTGCCAAAAATCTGGAACTCTTTTCTTCTGGCTGTCAGATCTTCCAGTTCATTAAGTATTTTCAGATCCCGACTTAAAACACATTTCTTTCAATTAGCATTTCCTCCATAGCCTGTCTTGCTGTTTCCCTCTGACTGGCCTCTGGAATTACCTGGTATTTTGCGGATGGATTTGAAGTACCATCAATTGATATCCTTGGGCATTAGAACTGGTGCGAGAGAAGTGCATTATTATTATTATTATTATTATTATTATTATTATTATTATTATTATTATTATTATTATTATTATTATTATTAACCCAACCCATACCGGCAATAGGGTTACTTGACCCAGCCCAATCCACCATAATACATTGCAATTTCTTAAACCATGACTTATTTTCTGACCCAACCCACAATAAATATGGTAAAGCCTGACCCAACCCAACTCAACCCAATCCAACCAAACATGGGTTAACCCAGCCCATGTTAACCCAGCCCAAATCTCTGCTCAGACCTGCTATAAAAATTTTGTTCGATTGTTAAATATCGTGTAGGTGCCTTGAATGGTCCTGTTTCTGATGAATCCAGTTCCGTGTTTAGAATGTGACGGACTTATCGAAACTTCTTACGGTGGATTCATCAGCTACCCTGGGATGGGTCTCTACGAAAACGGTCTCCACTGCAAATGGTGGATCAGCGCACCGAAAAAATCCCAGGTAGAAGAACCCAAGCACAGTGCGTCTCTGTCACATTAAATCATATAGTACAGACATCGATAAGATGCTACAACAATAACAACAACTACTACTGCTACTATAACTACTCTCCTCCTCCTCCTCCTCCTCCTCCTCCTCCTACTACTACTACTACTTACTACTACTACCATAACCACCACCACCACTACTGCTACTACTACTACTACTACTACTACTACTACTACTACTACTACTACTACTAATAATAATAATAATAATAATAATATTAATAATAATAAGAAAATAATAATTAATAATAATAATGCTAACTGATTTTAGAGTGGCTCATGGTATCCTCATGTGTGATAATAATAATAATAATAATAATAATAATAATAATTATTATTATTATTATTATTATTATTATTATTATTATTATTATTATTATTATTATAGACGTTGTGTTGATTTCAGGTAGTCAAAATAAAAATTCTGAGTATCTCCATCGAATCAAAGGGCCGCACTTGTGACTGGGACAAACTGGAGATCTTCGACGTTGGAGAACAGAATGCCACGACTCACCTGGCCACATTCTGCGGGTTTCGGAGTCCTTCGGAAGATCTGATCACGACCGAAAGCACCGTTCTTCTCCGATTCACAACCGACGAGACCGTCGTTTACGGCGGATTCGTCCTGTATTACACGTTCGTAGACAGAGAACAGAAGCTGCTTAAAGGTGATCGGAGATTATGTACAATAAACAATTTATGTCAATGACTTTATTTATGTGTTAATTGATAGTCAAGTTGTTTTCTTCTTCTCTGCTTCATATTGATATATGTTTATTTTGGATGTTAATGAGAGAAAAATTGTGATTGATTGAAATCGGCGTTGCATGCCCTCTCCTCTGCCGTGGAGAATTTATGGCAGTTCGCGGGGGGGGGGGTGGAGGGGGTTTGGTGGTGGTCGTGAGAAATTGTCATCGCACTGAAATGCTTGCATTAACCCTAACATTAGCGTCATCAAGTTATTACTTATAAATTATCGCATTGGGGGCGGCGGGGGTATCTTAGACGAGGAGGGGCAAATGTCACCCCTTTCCGGCCTGTATGCAACGATGATTGAAATACTGCAACTGTTGATTTTACTCAGAACAGACCGGCCTACAACAACAACAACAATAGCAATAATAATAGCGTAATTTTCAAGTGTTGTCTTAGGACTTAGGAGGTCTATGTGAAAACCACCTACTCTTAAGCAAGTAAGTAGAATTTCGTTAATTTATATAGCGCCTTTGCGTGGCACCACCGCAGTTGTTGCCTATTCTTGGGCGCATAGTTTAAATTTGAAGCAGCTATTGATCATACTCTTACTGTAGCATTTAAATAACCCGGTTCTCATAGATAGTTTTTGAATCCATTTACTATCTCAATGTCTCATCCGCAACTATTTCTTCGGAAATATTGGAGTACTTATTTCTAGAGACGGTTCCACGTGGGGGATGAGTGGGGATGCATCCCCCCATCGGACTTCCGAGCTTACTTTTTTGCTTGTGAAACTTAGTTTTGGGTAAAAGTCTAGTAAAACTACGAGGAAAAACTGCGGATGACCTTTTTTACTTGTCAACCTATTTTTCGCGGTAAAGTGTAGTAAAATTAGGGATAAAAATTCCCTTTTGTCAGCCTTTTTGGGTAAAGTTTATTGATTTTTTCCTTCTATTTCCATCCCCCACCAACTTCCTACGAATTCATTTCATCCCCCTCCAAGAAATCCTGGAACCGCCGCTGCTTATTTCTTATAAAACTATGACAAAATACGGTAAATGTTGGTCGTGTGGATTGATTTCAGAAACGTGCAGCGATACACAAGTCGTATTAGGAAGCCAAGGCCACATTAATTTTGCAGAATCTGGTCTCTCAAAAGATTACCTCGTTTGCAGCTGGAAGTTCATTACCCCATTTGGAACGGTAAGTAGTTAAATAAACTCTGACAAAGTTCGGAAGTCTTTTATTATATACACTGTAGTATATAACTCATAACTCTAGACCAGACATGGACATGGGTCCATTTTAAAGACCAAACCCAACCCTCCACGACTCAGACCCACCCCACCCCACGAATCAATATGGTTACTTGACCCAACCCATCGTGGTACATAACAATTTTTTAAGCCATGCCTTATTAAATGTTTAGCCAAACAACCCAACCCACCGTATACATGACCCAACGCAACCCATGGGCGCGTGGCTGGACAAAATGTATACGGGCATGTCACGGACAAAATGTCAGCGGACAAACTATCACGGAAAAAATGCCACGGGTTAGGGTTAGGGTTACATTTTGTCCGCTGACATTTTATACGCTGACATTTTCCCCATGACATTTTGTCCCGCGGATATTTTGTCATAGCACCTATGGGTGGACCCTGCCCATGTCCAATTGTCCATGTCTGATGTAGATAATAAAGTTTAGTACACTCTTCTTACGACCACATCCCGAATCAATCTTATCAGAAACACAAAATTCGTAAAAAATTAAAATTACAATCACAAATGAGAACCAAAACTCATGGAGATGAGAGGAGGGATCTTCTACTAGGCCTACTCTAAATCACTAGGAACTTTGGTGTCTCTGTCTCTCTCTGTCTCTGTCAGGGGCGTAGCGACGGGGAGGTATATCGGTATATATACCCCCATAATCAGTCTACCTTAAAGTTTTTTTGTGTGATTTATATGTGGTTTATATGGTTTGTGGTTTATAGTTAAGATTTATACCCCCATATTTATACCCTCCCAAATAAAATTCCTGGCTACGCCCCTGGTTTCTGTCTTTCTGTCTCTCTGTTTGATCTACTCAGAGAACTTAACGATAGCCAAATATGAATGGCGATGCAAGAAATATGCAATTAACCCCTGAATACATTGACTTAAGAACACTTTCAACCAGAGAGAAACACGAGAATATCTCTTTCAATCAGGTTTTCTTTTCTTTTGAGAGCAGAGTTTTAGTTCTAACTTCTCTAAGACCTACCGACGCTCGATACAATATTCTCGTATTTTGTATATTTTTCCTTCTTAAAAAAAATCAGCAAATACAATTCAAAGCGATTGCGCGCAATGCGACCGTGCAGAAAACGCCGAATCCTGAAAAGTGTCCCGAAGACATCTTCATCGTTCGAGACGGAGGCCAAGAGACGACGCCCAAGGAACTAAGGTGCCTCTGCAACGAAACAGCGTCCTGTACCTACCAAGTGTCCACCGACAACACCGCTCTGGTCACCTTGGCATCAACCTCCACGGCTAACGTTGACGTCGAACTAAAGTATCGCGCCATTTCAAAAGACAGAAAAGGTGGCAATACACATTGCAACAAAATGCCGCTTTGCATTGGCTTCGGGATAGTGACGTACCCGGCATTTTGGCACCAGAAGGGGCGGGGGCGTTGTCTTAGGCTGCCCAAACCCAACCATTGGTTTTTCTGATTTGTTCATCCATAAACAGAGTTATTTCTAGGATTGTGAATTTGGGGGTGTCGGGAAAATCTGGGGGTGTGGTTACTTTCTAGGATAGTAGGATTGTGAATTTGGGGGGGGGGTTCGGAAAAATCCGGGGGTGTCGGAGTTTGGAAGTCTCTGCCGAAAAATTCTCACAAGCAAAAAAAGTTATCCACTCTCAAAAAACCCTGACGAGCAAAAAAAGGTCATCCGAGCATAAAAGTCGGGGGTGTGTCTTTCTCCATTTGGGGGTGTCCAAGCCTAATTAATATGCATTTTGTATACATACCATTGTCACATTACCAAATTTTGGGGGGTGCGAACGTGATAAAAATTCTCTTAATACTGTAAAATCATTAATTAATAAAGCGAATGCAATATAAATAAGTGCTGCTCTTCGTGGACCGCCCGGGGGGACAGTCCTCTACTCCCCTTAGGTACGCCACTGCTACAGGGGATAGGAAAAGTGTCACTGTGACCGAAAGTTCGTATTAATCAAATACGAAGTATCTTATCGAGTTTCGACTGGTCCAAACGAAACGGTCGTGTTAATCGAGGATGAATAGCCTATGTCATCTGAGTAAGTTGTAACGAGGTTTTACTGTAATTTAATAGTAGTTTTGTTTGACTTTCTTGCTTTAGACACTCGTGTAGTAGTTTTAATTCAAATTTCAGTTGTTTTGTACTTATGTCACAGAATTAGGCCTACAGTAGTTGAGTGTATTGGTGCAAGTGAATAAGACGCGCCTTGATACGCGTTAGCTCGTCTTTCGACAAGGCAAATCACCACGAAACTGGGCATTCTACTGTATTTTGGACTGCAAAATGGCAAAAGGGGGCGGAAGACGGCAGAATGGGTTACGCGCTGGAGCGGTAGGCTGACGGAGCGAGGTTGAATCCCAGTCAGCGCCCCTAGTGGCTTCCACACAGACAGTAATGCCTCCTGAACCACTTTAAATCACGTTACGTTTTTCATCATTTCTATCCACTGTATAGATGCAAAATCTCTTATTTAGATTATGGTCGGATGGTTTCTTTTCAGCGCCTAGTCGAATTTGTGAGGGTCAAATAATAGAGGTGACCGGATCGGGGGGAATCATTCAGTCTCCGGATTACGGTTTCGGGAATTATCCGGGGAATATTCGGTGCACCTGGACAATTAAAGCAGATCCAGGAAAGGTGAGTTTTCCACAGGAACTCGTCGCTATATCGGTTTTAGGCATATCCTCTGGAAGTAATCAATGGCATCCTTGGTGACTGATATTCAGTGGCGGCTCCAGGATTTGGCAAGTGGGGGGCTGTTGGGGTGGCAACTTCTAATCATGGGAGCCAACCATTTGTTGTTAGGTATGTAGTATTAAATATAAGGTCCCAACACGGGGGCCACTGGGGGGGCAGGCACTCAATAGGGGCACGGGGCCCCCGGCCCCCTGTGGAGCCGCCACTGCTGATATTCACTAAATTTTCGCATTTTTGCATATTATAGTTCTACCCACTCTTATAATTATAATTATGGGCGAAATTTAAACCTACTGGCACACAATTCGTGATTTATATTTTCAAAACGCAGAAAATAAAAAAAACCGTGTTAGCTATATCCTATTAATTACAGAGCTGCTTTTAGTGCACTCATCTGCAATCAATGTATTTCATTGACTAGCTATCTGACGTCTATGATGCAACCTTTAGCGATGATTAAGTGCTTTTAAAATCAACCTAAGTGCAATAGAACATTGGATTGGTCTTCTACATGTATAGCCTGTACACTGTAGATAAAGCACTGTGAAAGTTACACAGCAACCCAATGAAACATTTATGACACTGTATAGTGCAAGCAGTGGCGGCTCCAGGATTTGGCGAATGGGGGGCCCGTTGGGGTGACAACTTCTAAGCACGGGGCCAACCATTTGTTGATAGGTATGTAGTAGTAAGTATAGGGTCCCAACAGGGAGACAGGGAGACCACTGGGGCAGGCATTCAATTGGGGGGCATGGACCCCTGACCCCCATGCGGCGCCGCCACTGAGTGCAAGGCTTTGTTGTTATTTGTAGACTCAAAACAAAAAGAAGAATACAGAGACAAGCCTACTAGAGGACAAGAGGACAAAGAATGAGATTACACAGCAAGACCATAATGTGAATGAATGGATGGGTGAAACATAAACCCAGTGTTTAATCTAGACTCCTGGACTCCGAGGGGGGAACTGACAAAGCCGGGGGAAACTGACAAAGCCGGGGGAAATTCTGTTAGGGGGCTGCTGTTAGTTGATGTAGTTTGCCAAAATTTCCGGGTGGAATTTGAAATTTCCGGGAGGAAAAGGGCAATTCCCCCCACCCGGAAACGGTCTAGATTAAACCCTGACCGAACCACTATATGCCTTGTTAATTAATATTAAAATGCTCAGTTATATTTTCTCATCACGTGACTCGGTCATTCGTCGCAGCGCATTGAATTCACCTTCTTGGATATCGACGTCGAACCGGACAAGACTTGTCAGTACGATCGCGTGACGATCGTTAACGGCTTCGAACAGGACCCGGCGTCGTCTTCCCCGTTCGTTTCCGACCCGCCTCTCGGCCGGTACTGCGGCACGAAAACTCCAAGTCCGGTGTCGTCGCTCGGACCGAACGCCACCGTTACCTTCGAATCGGACGCGTCGGACGAAAGGAAAGGATTCTGTCTTAAATGGAAAACGTTTTCTGACGCCGGTACAAAAATACCTGAGCACCGAGATGGACACGGGTTGGATTCAGTGACGGCTCCACATAGGGGCTCAGGGTGGGTGGGTGGTCCGTGCCCTTTATTGAATGCCTGATTCCCTTCGCCCCCCAGTGTCCCTGTTTGGACCCTATACTTACATACCTATCAGCAAATGGTTGGCCCCTATGCTTAGAAGTTGCCACCCTAACGGGCCCCCCATTTGCCAAATCCTGGAACCGCCACTGGTTGGATTTGGTTGAGGCAGACTTTTTCATATTTGCGGTGGGTTTGGTTGGGCTGGGCTGGGTCAGAAAATAAGTCCTGGTTTACGAATATGTGATTTATTACGGATGGGTTGGGTTAAGTTACCTATTGCAGGCATGGGTTGGGTTGGAGATCCAATGGATTGGCTTGGGCTCTAAAAATGGACCCATGGCCACCTTTGCCTGAATATTTTAATGGTAGAATCATTAAAATTATCGAAATTCATAGGAAGAAAATAATCTGGAGGCCTACCACATATACAGAATTATAATATTATTTTAACCCAAGCCAATCCATTGGGTTGGAGATCCAATGGATTGGCTTGGGCTCTAAAAATGGACCCATGGCCACCTTTGCCTGAATATTTTAATGGTAGAATCATTAAAATTATCGAAATTCATAGGAAGAAAATAATCTGGAGGCCTACCACATATACAGAATTATAATATTATTTTACTTTTATAACAACAGTAATAGGCTAATAATTATTATTATTAATGCATAGTTGCTAGCGCACGCTAAATCATTCAAAAAGTACAGAATCGTAAACGTGGAGTAGGCCTAAGTCCGAAGTGGACAGCTTAGTCAAGTTCGCTAAGCATTCGCTAGGCTCAGATTCGAAACCGCCACCCACTGGCTGAGTAGCAAAAATCCTACTGCTACTCTACCGTGGTCCCGTCATATCAATGATAAAGATGGATTTTTAGCTAATAATTATATGTTGAAGTTATCAAGGTCAATGAAGAGTCTTGTACTGTACTGTACAATTTCGGAGTAACCTTTATCATCATATCCAGTGTTTTATCCAGGCCTGTTAAGGGGAGATTCCCACTCCAAATAAAAGTCCCTCAAAATCCCCCTCCCAAAATGTCAATAGTGACACAAATTTTTGCACTGAACTGTGTCTTTCCTTACTGCTAAGTCAATTTGCTCCCTCCCCAGGTCTTGGTCTGGATAAAACACTGATCAGATCACTCCACTGACGACAATAATGAGTCTGACGAACTGATGGTTAGCACTGTGAATAGGATTGTCTAGGACCGCATTGGCGTAAACTTGGATGAAAAAGTGGAGGCCCAACCCTATACCCTTCTCACGCCCTAGCCTAGCCTCTCATAAAGTGGAGGCTGAAACTCGAACCTAGCGGCCTAATATACAGTAAGTTTGGGCCTGGTTTCTTTTGACGTTTCAATCAGAATGAAAAATGTCTAAGCCCGGAAGAACATTTTGATTCGTTCTTTTTGAGGTAAATTCCTATACGGTACATTTTGAACTCCGCAGTTTCTCTCCGATCAAAACCGGCCACAAGCAACGCTTCTCCGTGCAACGGTAGACCGATGGAACTGACGAAAGATCAAGGTGTTATAACTTCACCCAAAGAACAATGGGGCAGCCTCTATCCCCCCAACAAAGAATGCCAGTGGAAGATTGTGCTGCCTGCTGGAATGGTACGAAAGCAACAAGTATTCTCTAACGTATCACGTTTCGAATTAACGTTTCACAAAATCTGCAATTCGAATCATCTACGCGCTAGGGAAATACGCACGAATTTGTTTTAAAGTCCAATACATCTGACTACAAACTGTATGATGACGATATTACTACTACTAGGCCTACTGCTGCTGCTGCTGCTGCTGCTACTACTACTACTACTACTACTACTACGACTACTACTACTACTACGGCAAAAACTATTTGGTTGTCAATGTGCCATGAAAGCTTGACTCAATAATACAATAATAATAATAATAATAATAATAATAATAATAATAATAATAATAATAATGTGATTTAAAGTGGTCTAGGAGGCTAACTTAACCTGTGTGAAAGACACTATGTCATTTTCTTGTGCGCTGTTCCGTTTGCAGACGGTGAGACTGGTCTTCGAACGATTTTCCCTTGAGCCGCCGAGCAGCAAGGTCTGTTACGACGTCCTGAAGGTCTGCGACGGACCGGACGAAACGTATCCGTCGCTGGGATCGTTCTGCGGAAACAACACTCCTCCGGTGATAACGTCCTCGTCGAACCAGCTCTTCGTCCTCTTCGTGTCCGACAAGTCGGTGGCGTCAACCGGATTTCTGGCGAGATACTCGTCGGTCAGCGTACCGCCGAATGTACCGGTGACGCCGGCTCCGCGTGCTTTGCCGCGAAGTAAGAATTCCTCAATTCGATACGGGAGCAATCTAACAGGGGCGTCATTTGGTGGTCAGGAGGCCGTGGCCCCAAGGAAATGAAGAAATAATATTATCATTACAAAATTGCCAAAAAAATGACAAAAATATCAAAAATTTGCAAATTTGCCAAAATAGGCCCAAAAATTTGCCAAAAAATTATCTATTCTCGCCCCCAAGAAAAGTGTGAAATGACACTAATGCAATCTAACGGTGTTACACCGTACTAGCGCAGTTGGCTACCTGTATTTGTAGACGCTGAGACAAGAAGACAAAGAATGAGAAAATTGTACGTGAACAAAGTTATAATGCTAATGAAAGGCCGAATGGAACACAGTGGTTCTCACACAGGACAGATCCTACTGAACCACTCTAAATCCTGGCATTAGCATTATTATTATCTTTATCATTTTATCCTCCTCGTAATCACTTTAATTGTTATTGCCATTGTCATTATCATCAATATCATTATCCCATATATTACTGCTACTACAGCACCGGCCCCAAAGCTCAAATTCGGGCATGGGAAAAATTTTCTTTTACTTCAACTTTACTACTACTACTACTACTATTTCTACTACTACTACTACTACTACTACTACTACTACTACTACTACTACTACTACTGCTACTACTACTACTACTACTACTACTACTACTACTACTACTACTACTACTACTACTACTACTACTACTAACTTACTAAGTTCAAAGAAGCGTCAATGTGGCCGTTTCTACGCAATTGGGAAATCAAATCTCATTTCAATATTGTCATGGACTTGAAAAGCAGAAACTCTTGCACATGGAAATTCTATTTGTTTTTACTTCGAAATTCGACGGTTTAAGCTGATTTCTGATGCGTAGAAGAGAAACCCAGTCTCTTTTTCTGTTTTGACGAGTGCAGATAAGGCGGACGCTTGCGGAGTGCCGGAAGTGATGCCCTTGGTCTACACTCGCATTGTCGGCGGCGTTGAAGCCATCGCGCACTCGTGGCCGTGGATGGCGAGCATCAGATACGTGCCAAAATTTGGGGAACATTGGTGCGGAGGCGCCATCATTGGGTCGTGTTGGATCATTACTGCTGCTCATTGCTGGTAGGTAGGGGGCAAATGCGAAACATTAATTATTATTCTTATTGTCGATATTTCGAATTGCGTTTTTATTTTATTTGATGATCTAATCTATACTGAGAAGAAGGGGTTGGTTCTTCGTTGATCTAGACAAATCCACCAGTGGGGGAGGAGGTCGAAAAAGTTTTGAGTAGAAATAAATTCGCCCTCTGATCCATCTACTTTTTCGAATAGAACCTAGTAAAATTATAATACCATTTTATCATCAGGGGCGTAGCCAGGAATTTGATTTGAGGTGGTATAATGCGATTTGGGGTATAAATCTTTAAAAACACAATAAAAGCTTTAAGGTAGACTGATTTTGAGGTATATATATACCGAATACCGATATATCCCCGTCGCTACGCCCCTCTTTATCGTTTACTCATAATAAAGTCTTTCCGTATGCTGTCTTAAGTTCATATAATAGACTTAGAAGAATCATATTCAGTGGCGGAGGAGTGGGTCTGGAAATATTGGTTGCCGGGAGACAAAAAAGTCCACCCTGGTTCATCAACATCGCCGATCGCTGACATATCTGACTTTGCGAAAGAAGATCTAGGACAGTGGTTCTTAACCGGGGGTACTTCAAGTACCTCTTGAAGGACGTTGTGGGGATACTGAATAATCCGGAAATATAGTCTGTCTAAAGACTTTTACTACAAGTTACCCTGTGTACTATATAAATGCTGTACAATTTTGTGTACTAAATTAGAAATTTTAAAGGAAAAGCCCACTTTCTGGCAATTTGTAACAAACGTTTGTTACAGTTTATAATTATTTTCAGTTTATAGTCAATTTTTCAATATGTTGCACACTTTTGTTCTAGGATAAGGTACGCTGGTAGGGGGTGCTCCCTCTAAACACTAAACTAAAAGAATAACATACTTTCGCACAGCCTGGGAACCATAATGTTTGCTCTCCTGGTGGCCATCGGCGTCAGGAGGGAGGTGAACGGGGGTGCAGCTGCACTCCAAGGAAATTTGAAATTAAAAAGTAAAAAATTATTAATAAAATAATATTTAATCTTAATAACAATATAATACTAAGTCAAAATAAAAAATATTAAGTAAAAATAAACAAATACAAAGTCAAAATAAACAATGACCTGAAAAATTTCGTAAGTCGCGTTATCAATCGGTTTGGCCAAGAACCTGGAAGATCATGCAGCATGTCTATTTCGCGTACAAGCCGAACTTGATTAAATTTGAATCCTATATCGGTAGTGCTTTCAGGTAAATAAAATGTTGCGCCCTTCTGGAAAATTCTGCTGACGTCTATACTAGGAGTCCATTTGCCGTCGGGAAAGTTAACAAAGTGTAAAGTTAACGTGCGGGCTCTAAGGCACATCCGTATAGCAGCATCGATTTTAGCACAGCCGCCTCAATAACCTGTTCCGCGGTTAGCAGTAGACTAGACTACTGCAACTCTGTACTTTACAGCACCTCGGGGAAAACACTTACAAAAGCTGCAACGAGTCCAGAGCTCACTGGCCAGGACCATTTGCAAAGTGCGCCGAACAGAACACATCACACCGATCCTTGCTCGTCTCCATCGGCTACCATGCAATACGGTACCGCATTCAGTACAAGAAAGATCGCGCTAATCACCTTCAAGACAATAACAAAACAACAGCCCAGCTACCTGGCAGACGTCATCCAATTGCAGCAATAGTCTCGACCACTGAGATCTCAAGATGCTAACAGACTCATACAGCGGCGCACTCGCCTTTCTCTCACCGACCGTTCCTTTGCCAACGCTGCTCCGTCTGTTTGGAACAATCTATCGAAATCTGTCACTTCGTACTTAATTGTTTCGTTGATTGTTTTTAAACGCCGACTGAAACTGACTGAAACTCTGCAGTTTGGCCTACACTGTTTAGGTCACGTGACTCACCCCGCATTTATGATTCTTCACTTAGTGAACGACTTAATGCGCGTTAGCAACCATGTATTAATAATAATAATAATAATAATAATAATAATAATAATAATAATAATAATAATAATAACAAACTGACCATTCATATTATTTATTTTCTTTTGTCAAATTTTAGTTACTATTTTGGAAATGCCAGCAACTTTCTGGTCGTCGTCGGTGACCATAACCAGGCGGTGGTCGAAGGAACGGAGATGACGATCGGGGTAGAGAAGCTTTACATTCATCCGAATTACGAGGCGGACACTAACGATAAGGACCTGGCACTTCTAAAACTCAGCACGGACATTCCCTTCGGTCGCACGAGAAAGCCTGTCTGTCTCTACAATAAACAGATTCCCGATGGAACCCTTTGCGTCGTTACAGGGTGGGGTGACACGAGAGGTCAGTCGGGGCCAATTTTGATTCGGTTGAAACGTGATTCAATTGCTGGAAGCTATAGTTCGCCGTTATGGTTCCTTGTAATAGACTTTGCCATCACCATCGCAAATCAATATGATAAACCGCGGTCTTTATTTAGTATTAGGGTGCCTATTTGTAAAATTATTTTCTCTTATTATTTCTTGAAAATATTAACAGCCCGTCGCATTTTATAATGTCATCAATAAAAGCTTTCATAGCGCCACTATATTGATGATCGATAGTGGCGCCATAGAAGTCGATTGATTTAATTACTGATGGAAACTCCACGGATGATTACCAGAAGGGGCGTGATTCTGGTAATGAGTGGCGCAGCCGGAGTTCAGAATGGGAGGAGGCTCATCGACCGTCGACGTTATCGGGTAAAAAAATTAATTATTCGACGAGCAAAAAATCTTGTCACCGAATTACCGAATTCTATGGACGTTCAACAGATTCTCTTCAAGCATTCGATCATGCCACCTACCGCCGGGGGTGCCGCTAACCCCCCCCCACTCCTCCCAAGTGAGTACGCCGCTGAAGCTGATAAGACCTCGTCTTTCACTGAATTTCCGTTGATTTTATAGCTAACGGATCGTTGGGTAAGAGCAACGTTCTTAATCAGTTGCACGCTCCCATCATAAACCGAGACGTGTGCAACCAGAAGGGTTGGTACAGCGGCGAACTGACGAAGACGATGCTCTGTGCGGGCTTCCCGGACGGCATGAAGGACTCGTGCCAGGGAGACTCCGGAGGCCCTCTGGTCCGTCAGGTGGACGGCAAATGGTGTCTGATCGGTGTGACGAGCTGGGGGTTCGACTGCGCCCAGCCAAACCACCCGGGTGTCTACACCATGGTGGCGCTTTTTATTGACTGGATCACGAGCATCACTGGCAGTGAGCTACAGATTTTTTGTGTGCAATATTGACAAAACGAATGATTCACTTTTTTGGAAAGAAATATTTTCGGTCAACAATATTATGTAGGCCTAAGCGTTTGTATAAAATTCTATGCGGCGAGCATAAAAGAAGCCGGTATCGCCACGTCTGGTCCATGCACAAAAATAAAATGTAGCATAATCAAATGGGGAGAGAGAGAGAGAGACGGCAAAAGAAACTGTTGAAAACGTAAAATCTTCAATTTTTGAACTTAATGGCGCGAGAAATATGCAAACTTGTTTCAAGGAAGGTTTTCCGGTACGCCGTACCGGCTAGCACCTTTACAAAAATCACTGAATTTAGTTAATTAATTAAAATTATTAATTGATCATTGATAATTAGCGGCTGTCCATTAATTACGTCAACAATTTAGGGGAGAGGGGGTTTGAAAAAGTTTGACAGTTGTTGACAGGGGGAGGGGAGGAGTCAAGAGAAGTTGACGTCAACAATTTCACTTTTTACAAACAATCAAAAACTAGGAAATTTCATGGAATACTACTTATTATAATGGAAAAAAGCATGGCAAAAGATCATAACCATCACATTTTGACACTCGACGAGCAAAAAAAGAAAAACTGGTCATCATCGCAAAAATATTAACCTTGTTATTGGGACCTGTCATTGATCTGGGGGGGGGTCAAAAGTTTTTGACGTAACTATGGGAGAGGGGTTAACTGAAAGTTGACAGTTGTTGACGAGAGGGAGGGGGTCAAAAATTGCCCAAAAATTGTTGACCTAATTAATGGACAGCCCCTTAATTAATTAATACACACGCATTAATACACACGCGTGCAATTAAATCAGAATAACTTCAATTGCCTTTACAGCAGCCTCTTAAAATGCGAATTGGTTCTTGGTTGTGTGTGGTATATTTTGCATCTGGTCCACCAAAGTGGAACTATTAATGTCCAGTATTTGCAGCGTACAGTACGGCATCTTCTGTTGTCTTTTAGTTACTGCAACATGACGTTTCCTCGCTTCTCCAGACATGGTGCATCTGCTTGTTCGTCATAGTCTGAAGAGTTTTTTTAGTCGCTATACTAGTACTCGATAATATAAAAATTACTATGATATCGTTGACTACTTAGTATATGCAAAACCACGTCCTATTATCTAGTTATTGTTGTGAAACTATTTTTGGATGGGTATTTGTAAAGCATTTTAGAAATTTTATCGGGTGATAATAATATCATATCACGCGTATTTATTGCCGATGTATTACTTGATATTGCATTCAACGAACACTTGACGTAGTTTAAATGATTAGATAAATTTTAAAAATCTAGTTCGAGAAGTGAGTTTTACTAGATATTGCAAACATCTATCTTGTCTCTCGATGTTTTAGCAGAATTTTGCACACAATACGTTACATACAGTAACATGGTATGCCCAATGGGTGCGTGTGCTTAGATAGAATTTCAATAATTTATAATCCAAATAATTAATCAAGAAATTAAATTAGCAGGCCAACAACTCTTTAATTAACAAATCATGACATTTCATTGACACAGGATGCACTTTTCTTGCTTTTAATTAAGCGAACTGGTCTGTGATGTGTTCAAATTCAGTTCTCTCAGCTCACTCTTTTTTTTTGCTCGGAGTACAGCAAGTTCACAGAGTTTATTGGAGTCCCATTTCAATTGACGGCCAGGGCATTTGCCCTACCTGTCATACCATGGGCATGGCACTGTATGCCGTTTTCAATATTTTTGCCAGCTGGTGGTGTTGTAAATTGCAAATAGAGTGACCCTTCAGTTTACTCAGGTTACGTTACAACGTCTTACGAAATCATGACTCCAACAGCGATGCATTGATTATCCTCGTTACTGGTTTTACTTATATTGAACACTAGGCTACAACCCACACATCACTTCAACCAGTACGTAGCTATCGGATGCTATCTCGTTAAGCCAACATGTTCCGTTATAATAGCATAATAACCTATGATATTTTCATTTCACTCCAACTGTTCAATTTTATGACGCCAGAGCGCTTTCTTCAGCTTAGAATTCAGAACTGAAAATCAATATTTGATTCTGTTCAATCATCTTAGCGATCAAAACAATCAATCTTCATCTTTTTGGGAACATATTCACGATGTCTGCCAATCATAACAGAACTTTAGCGCCTCGGGGTTGAAATACAAGGGGCGCTGTAAAAATCTTCGCTCGACGCAGATAGCCTAGTTCAATTGAAATTCTGGCCCCGGAGATCTTGAGTCCCTCGTGATTATGAAATGTCTTTCGGGATTCGAGAGAAATCGAAGCCGTAGGTGAACGACCATTCTTGAAATTCGTTTCCACAGCCGCCCAGCTGCGGCATCTGAGTTCCCTTGTGTTGCGGTAGAACGTTCGTCACCTGCGTTATGCACCAGAATTCCAGGACACCTTTCGCGTTCAGCCTCTTCGCCACCAGCCGTCCGGATATCGTCCCCGTCTTCTCGAACTCCCAGAATCCGAACTTCTCGATCTCGTCGCTGTCCGGGGGCGTTCCGTCCGGCCCCGAAGGACACTGGGACACGACCAGGGCGGGCGTGGGGGCCGTGATCTTCACGCACCGATCCTTGAAACGAAGCAGTCCGTCGGGCGTCAAAGCGAAGTTGTTTTCCGGAATGATCTTGTGGAAGTAGCAGACGTACGTCATCCCAACAAAGTAATCGTCCTTCACTTCCCAACACGCCTTGGTCTTGGTGTTCGTGATCTCTCCGTAGAACCTGGCGTTCGCCGGTGGAACCTCCACCTGAGGCAACATGTTCGAGATTTCAGTGACTCGGGTTTTAAAATTCATTGAAATTTGTGTAAAATTTTACGTTTGATTTAAAATAATCAGTAAAATTCTTGAAAACTCAGCAATGCAGTAACTTGGCCGGGTTACTTTTGGGGGGTTAAGCGAATTACGCTAATCGAAGCAAATGTCTATAGTTTGACAACACCGAGCATAACTGTTAAACGTCTCCTGTTATTTTTTAAACCTTTTATTAGCAGCCAACTAGTGCACTGAAGTTGCAAATGTACTTAATGCTATGCCATAATGAAAGAAAACTGCCCGTAGCGGAATGCATGTATTAGTTATAGAAGGCTAAACAAGAGCAATCATAAAGTTCAGTGTTCCCTTACAACGTTTGGAACATCATCCATGGGCGCAATACCCGTTGGTGTCTACTGCAATTTGAGATCGCCTCCTCCATTCGTATAATT